>WURS02459197.1:0-13688 GCA_011762765.2 Rhinocypha anisoptera | reverse complement strand
GGACACTCACAGTATTGGGTCGTACGTTTCGGCAGGTGAGCCTGTCTTCTTCAGCGACGAGGAGGGGAATATTCCCTCCTCGTTGCTGAAGAAGGCAAGCTCACCTGCCGAAACGTCTCTCTATTATCATCTATGTTTATGTATGTGCCAAATGAATTGCGCTCCATCGCCATCAAGATTTTCCAAGTGCTACTATATATGATATATATATATATATCTATTTCCTGTCTGGGATATTATCCCATTTCAGTTATCCTTACTGATTGATTCGCACAATTCTCTCATCAGGTCAACACAGAGGGTCCACAGAGTGAGCGAATCCTGTGCGGGCACAGCCTCATACGACGACGACGACCAACTGGACAGCCTGAAACAGTTGAAGCACGAAAAGCGGGCAAAAGTAGCAGCAGACACAGATTTGGAAAGCGGACCAATTTGCTGTGGTCTCATTTCCTCCCCACAGGCCAAGGAAGTCGTCGAGTCCATGTTGGACTTCTCCCTGCTCACAGACCCCATATTTATCCTCTTCTCCTTCTCCAACTTCTGCACCAGTATCGGATTTAATGTCCCTTACGTGTATGTCGCGGTGAGCTCAAATTTATTTACTCTGATCTTCTTAGAAGAACTGATTTACTCTAATCTTTTCCTTAGGTCAAGCAACTATAAAAATGGGACTGATAATAAATCAAGAAAAGACAAAGTATATATGGCTGTCTCGAAAGATTCCCTGAAATTTGCATATATATGTTGAAATTTGTGAATATAAGATGGAGCCTGTAGACTGACTCATTTATCTTGGTTCTCCTTTAAATAATACTAACAGTACAAGTGGAGAAATTCAATGCAGAATTATATCAGCAAATTGATGTCACAATGGACTACTGAACCATCAGTAGAAAAACAAAAATAACATTATATAAAACTATTAAAAGACCAGTGCTGACATATGGTTCAGAGACATGTGTGATTAACAACAGCTACAAAAGAGTTTTCGGAACACCTGAGCAAAGAATACTTTGAAAAATAATTGGGTCAATAAATGATCAAGATCTGTGGTGCAGATGATATGATTTTGAGTCATAGAGACTCTTCTCAGAACCAGATATTGTGAAAAATATAAAAATTTATAGAATGAGATGGGCCAGACATATGTAATAAGGATGGTGAATGACCAACTGCCTATAAAGGCTCACTATGGGAAAATCAGATGGCACCAGAAGTCGGGGACGACCTAAAAAAAAGATGGTTGTGTAGCGTGAGCACAGACATGAATGTCATTGGAGTGAGGAATTGGAAAGCAATTGAATTATAAGAAGAGAGGAATGGTGAATGTCTTTACAGAAGGCCAACACCCATACCAGATTGTAGCACCATAGGAAGAAGAAGATCTTGTTAGCAATATCAAGACACCATTAATATAATTTTCTGTAATAACATAGATAAGTAAAATAGAAGTAAATAGTAATGAAGTCATATTCATGATATGATTTGCCATTTACTCATTACATATAACATTTATTAGGCTCTGAAACCTTTGTACGTTGCTCAGGCAGCTCAATTGAAATGAGGGACATAAAAAAGGATAGCATAACAAAGTAAATCTATGGAGTTGACAAATCATTCACAAATTCACCAGCACTATAATATATACTGTTGAGCAAAGAATGCTTTGTGTTTTTCTTGAAGCAAGATATTCCCTAATATTCTTCATTTTACTGGACAAGAGCATTGAAATTGAGCAGAACACTAGTTAGGTTCTAATAGGGACAAGCAGAAGATGTATGTTGTTATGCTTCAGGTGAAATCCTTATGTACAATTTTGTTCTTCTAAATAGAATATAGTTTTTACCACAATTAACTAAGTAATTAGCATATAAATGCATAGCAAAGGAACAGGCACAACTTCTTAAAGATTGGGTGGCAAGAGGTGAGGAAATGCTTATTTGCCTTAAATCTCAGAGCCCTCTCATGCAATTTAATTTAATAACTGTGACATGGGGAGATTCGTATGTCCAAAACATGATACCACATGATAAATGAATACAGAATTCATGAAATAAGAAAATTTATAGAATACCTGGTGATACTGTGGATCTTCTTGATAGTTAAAAACCATTTATTAACAAATGAACAATGGCTTCCAGTTCATTGCAACATCCAGATGTAACCCTGAAGTTTTACAATGCCACCTTAAAGGATTGATTGGCTTGTCCTCAAGATTTACTAAAAGTTCAATACATGATTTATTCTTCTTCTTAAAAATAGAATGTCTTTGATTTGTTGACATTTGATTCTCACAGATTGTTAAAACACCAATGTACTTTATGCACTTAATCAGAAGAAACATTTTTACAATGACTTAGAATACTGTTGAATCAGGGAGACGAAACAATAATAACTGAGTTATCTAAGCATAAAATTGGTGGTGTACATTGTGAGTGTTCAGTTAAGGCAAGTAATTAACATAAAACCTTATGGCCATTTTGTTTTTCTGAGAGTGGTTGAGTATTTATTCAATATTACACAGTCTTACTGAAGTCAAAAACATAGATAAGAATGAATCCAATTATTTTCACACCCACAAATTCCAAGTTTCTCCAGTTTAAATCCTGGAGTCGGATGTGATATTGTAATCCATAATTGAATAAATGAGGACAGCTTGCAATTTCTACAAAAAACAAAACTTCTTCTTTATTCACAACATTTTTCGGTGTATTACTTGATAATGGTGTAATACACCGAAACATGTTGTGAATAAAGAAGTTTTGTTCTTTTGTGGAAATTGCAAACAGTTCTCATTTATTTGTTTATCCAATTTATTCCAAGGTAATGATTGAAACAATCAAAAGCTTCTCTAAGGTCAAAGATCATAGCAGAACCTATCAATTTATTATTTGACCCATTCAAGACCTGATTAATCAAAATACAGACAGTCATACTGACTGGAGGATAGAAGACCGTTTACAGAAACATTCACCCCAACATCATTTTCCATGTGATGCCAAGATAAGCGATTGGGTTTTCAGTCACTCACCACAATTGAAGAAGAGTGAACATGTGGAAGGAAGGATAAGAAATGCATAATTTTAGCAGAAACACAAATTGAAAGAAGTGCAGTGCATTTTGAGGTACGCTTAGCCTAAGCAAGGAAAAAGAAAATAGGGCCTATACCAATATCAAGTGTCAAGTTGTGAAAAGACACAGTATATAATAGAAAATAAGAAAATGGATAGTAACCATAAAATAACAACACAAAATCTGGTCAGGAAGATGGAAACATAGTTCAAAAGATAAAAAAATTTGCAAAAGTAGATATAATACAAATATTTTTATATGTTAATTAAAGGGAAGGAGAATTTATGAATAAATCCATATTTTTAGGCTACTGCTGAGGAAATGGGAATCCCTAAGGAGCAAGCAAGTATACTTCTAGCTGTGATTGGAGTAGCAAACACTGTTGGAAGGATTATACTTGGCTACCTATCAGACAAACCATGGGTTAACCGGCTCTGGGTGTACAATGTTTGCCTCACAGTATGTGGAGCTGGTTAGTATACACATATTTATTTTGTTTGCTATATACCCCTAAATATCTCATTTTTTATGCACACATACCATATCTACCAACATTAAATATGTATTATAAAAGTGTTTTCAAGTTTGTACAATGTATTTATTAAATTTTCCCCGAACCAGCCTTAATAATCATTATTATTAATAATTAATTATAAAAATCAAAATAATAAAATGAATATTGACTATAACAAGTATTCATTTAGTTTATGTTTTTGACTAGTATTTTCTATATTATATCATCATCAGAGAATGTTTGATTTTCAGTCATAATTATGCCCACCAAAAATGGGAATGCTTGAATGTTTAACAAACGCAAAACTAACAGAAACAAAATTAATTTTTCTCATAAATGATTTTCTAGAATAATTAAATCCAACACTAATTATTAGCTAATCAAAAGGTTTGAAATAGTTTAAAAGAATTCATAGAGATTGGTGAGAATGTTTATTATAAGTGGCAGAAAAAGATCTTGAAAGGAGTTATATGGGGAATAACGATTGAATTTCAATTTATTAACCTTTTACTTATCTTAAATTTTGGATTTTTTAAACAGTGTCATTTAGGCAACTTGCATTAAACTTCTAATATTGATATGAGAAATTTCTGGTGTTCTGAACCACACGAAGAACCACTTCATCCTACCCTTTAATAATTCCTACTTGGTTTATACATACTACTTCCCATAATTCTGCATACAATCAATCTACCTCTCTTACTCTTGCCTTATTTGCCTACCTTCTACAAAACGTAGTCTTCTACATTTCTTATCCCAAATTATCCCTTACATTACTCTTTGCCGTCAAGTACCTCTCCTTCCTAAATGCTTCTTCATTTATAATTTTGTATAATACATCCAGAGGAAAAAATATAATCTTTAATTTAAATATATTACAATATTTTCCATCAATTGAGTTATCAATAATTCAAATATGTGATTGCTTTCCGGCAGGCAGGTATTAAGGATAGCTGCTCCATTCCTATGGTTATGGACAATAACAAAATAAATATATCTGTTACATCTGTGAGACCATCAGAGCTTCAGATGCTCTCAATAACATTAGCACCCTCCAAATATTCCAAAAATAATCTATTGACCTCTTGTAAGATTTGGCTAAATAGATAGATTGGCTATGTATAGATACCTAAAAATATTTGTTGTACTCTTCACAGTTTTAGAATGCTTTTTGTTTTTATCTGAATACCGAGGTCTTTTTGCATCAAGCCACATTCTTCAACCCCAAGGTTGCTTTGATAAGTGTGGGTTGAGTACTGTTCACTGAGTACTAAGCCCAACAGCATATGAAAATTAACACATCAGAGTAGGGTGGCCAGATACTAATGAGTTGAAGGTAGGGGGGTCTACACATCACCACAAAACTACTTCGCCTTTAGCTGAGTGGCATGGTTCTAATATTAGATGTACCTTATGTGAAAGCTTTTTCTTGTTCAAAATGTTTTTAATGATGGGAATATATTCTTCATAAAAATAAGTTTTACATCAAATTGAATCTGATCATCTGGTTTTAACAGTTAACCCTTTTGTTCCTAGGGACCGATATTGGGACCGATTAGGGTGTTCAGAATAACCCCCAGAACAGATGACCTTTATTTTGGTCATTTTTCCCTTTAAATTTTTGCACACTCGTATGCAGAAGCTGCATACCAGTTTAGGGCTCCAGCACAATAGGTTTAACGGGTATTTTATTTTATTTAAAAATTGTAATTCCTGAGTTTTCCCTGTGACCGTAAATTCAACATTCACCTGATGTGTTTGGCCAAGCCTTCTCCTTACACCCTGGTTCCCATTTTATACTGCTAGTGTTTTGCTTAAAAGCATATTATAATTATGGCCATTTTATCACAATCTTAAATGTCATTAAGACAATTTTTATTCCTAACCTATGTCTGCCACATTAGTGGTAAACACTTCTACTTCCTCAGTGCAAACTGGTTAATTATATTTCCACAAGTTCTTGACTATCAAGCTCCAAAACTTTTTGTCACAAGTCTTAACTGAACAGCACAAGTTGTGAATTCTTACCCTTTATTGAAAGGCTGGCAAAAGTCTAAAGCTAAACTAGTAGTGTAGGTCCAGATTTTGGTCCACTTTTTCTCTCATCTGGACTAAATTACAAAAACACAATTAAATATACTCACATTGCCAACACATAAGTTACTAATCATTTTGCTATGTTTCTTCCTAATCAAAGTAGTTTACTAATATCATCTCACTTATATCACTGGTTTAAGGTAACTGATTAGTGATATTATAAAGCCAAATCTCTGTAAATCTCAAAGTCAATATAATATTTTAACATAATCTCTCTTAGCTCCTCAGCTGCATCAGCCTCGTTCCTTTACAATGGCTGTGTGCAGGAGAATAGAGTAGCCGCAGCACTCTTGTCTTCAATCTCCGACAAAGGTTTATTAGGTGGCGGACCCAGGACGATCCTTATTCTCCGAGTAGCCCAGTTCCTTCCGAGGGGGGTAGTGGAGATACGATTGAATATAGTAAAAATATTTCACGCAGGAATATATCGAAAAATAAATTCCATATTTATTTTCCTTGATAATTTATGATTAATTTGATACCAAACAGTATGTAAATGCTTTCATTTATAACCAGCATTCTACTGAAACTCTGTGACAACTGAGGGAAATGATGAGGGTGGGTCGGAAGAGAATTTCCCAAATCTTGGCTAACAAAATGCATTCGTTAGACTCGCCACAGAGGGTCGTGAACCATCATAAACTGCACTTCAAAGGGGTGCCCCTATTCCGGAATAATAGGAAAGTGTGAGACTGTTCAAAGCTTTTTGGCAGGGACGGACCATAATTTGGAGAGGATCTAGGGAGGGTCTACGAAGGTGGCGGTTATACGTACGTGAACGTATTCTCCTCAGTCACATGCCAAAATGTTGATTGACGTATGCTGCAGCCTAGGGATTAAGTTCAATATACGTATTCCATAAATACTCAAGTACCATTATTCCATCTCCCTAGAGTTTTTCCTGAATATTTATATGGTTACCAACTCTACACAACTGCAGTTCATCATTACGATACCTGCACCTTATTTGACAGTGATTTTCTTTGAAAAAGTCAGAGGGTGCCTTATCTTGGAAATATAACAAGGATCATTAGGAAGTTCACATCCCAGATCTCTCAACTGTGCCACTGGCACAACACTCTTGTGGAGAGGTGCAGTGGCCTGATGAAAAATGATTATACTCTTCTGCAAAACTATGTCTTATCTAATGAATCCTTCCTGTCGCAGCTAAAGTACTAGAATAATTTTCTTTGATTTTTATTTGACATTTTTCTAGATAACCAACGAACAAAATGCCTTTTTTGCATCAGAAAATGCTGAAACCATGACTTTTACAGTTATGGAACCCAATTTGTCTTCTTTTGTTCCAAACAGCCAGCTTCCCTCCACTTTTAAGACTTCTCTTTAGATTAGTCTGGCTGTTATTAGATTAGATTAGCTGTTTAGCTATACCTTTTTGACTGATAGAATCCAAGTTGTGAAAATAGAAAATTGATTGTATCACCATGACTTCAGTAGTCCCACAAGGACTCCACCGCTCTTTTACAATTTATTTAAAAATTATATAAAAATCTCATTCACCCTCTCTTAAATCCTACTCTTGCGAATGAATTGAAGTTCTTCAGAGTAAAAATTAGCCTCTCTAACTGCAATCTGTTTCAATTTGATTTTAATAAACTAATCTCATGGTGTAAAATAAATGCATTTGGTCTATGGTCTAGTTATAAATTGATAATTGGTAAACCAGGATCTAGTTATAAATTTTGATAACTGTCGAGATGTATCCTTTTACAAAATCAAGTAACCAATTGCATTTCACTATCATGTAGGCAGTGGACTATTACAAAGAATGGACAAAATTTCCAACCCTTAAGATTTTATTCATTTCCAATCTTAGTTTCAACAAAAACATACAGTACATCTGAGGTAGTGAACTGCAAAAATTTGGTCTAACCTCTTGCAATTCTAAACATTTGTATCATATTAGTGCTTACAAAAATTTATATTTCTTTTTTTGTGTACATTAAATGAACATTGGACACTCTTATTATCCCTTTTTTATAAAACATATTTTCTCTCAAGTAAGAGTGTAAAATAAATTCATATGCATCTGTTGACATAGATTACATATGAAGTATAATGACTACACTTATAAGTTCATATTATATCCAGGTGTTGTTCTGGTTCAATCCAAAAGTGTTGTGACAACTTTGAATTTGTCCATTGTAATATTATGTCCATTGTAAAACTTTGAGAAATGCTTCCTTTTTAAATTTTTACTTATTTGAAAAGGAACAGTTATACTAAATATACTGCCCTCAATATAATTAGAAAATTGGCTAATGGTAGCAGTATTTTCGTTTATAGGGCGCTTCAACAACTATGGTCATTTTGTACCTCTTCAAATAATAGAAAATGCTTCATTAAACACAACACCCATGCCCAAGGCCGGACTTGAACCCGTGACCTTTGGCCTTTTTCCCAGGGCCACCTACCCTGGAAGTGCATAAATGCATTTTCCACACCATCTCAAAAAAAAACAGTCAGTGAGCTCCCTACCCACAGGCTAACCTGGCTGACAATTGGCTAATGACTTCCCTAACTTGGATTTAGATCTAAATCCTATGTTATGAATCATTTTGCTAAATCTATTAAAATGAGTCATACTGTGTAAGATGTCACCTACTATATACTTGTATGTATATACTACAATATTGGTAATAGTATAGAGTTTATTGAAATGGTATTATCACAGATTCATATATTGATTTATTTTTTAAATATTATAGATGGTGAGTGTGAAATTTCTAATTCACTAATTAATAAAACATCATTTCTATTCTTTTTTCAGCAACATTCTTCAGTGCTTTCTGTCAAGATTTCATATCACTGGCTGTATACTGTTGTGTATTTGGATTTACCATTGGAGCTTATGTGGGCCTGACATCTGTCATTTTAGTTGACCTATTAGGGCTTGCAAAGCTAACTAATGCCTTTGGTCTACTCCTGCTCTTCCAAGGAATAGCATCATTTCTAGGACCACCTATAGCAGGCAAGTATCAACAGGAATAAAAATAGTTATGACCAATCATCACCAGATTTTGTGCCATGTATTTTTGTGGACATTTACATATGCCACTGCAATTTTTTAACTGATGGATTCTTTAATGCATAAACAGATTCCATAGTAGTGAATTATGAGTGTCTCAATCTGAGTCATGGTCGTACTTAATGCAGAGACTTTTTAAATGTGGAAAGTTTTTTGTGAATAAGGCATTTGTAATATATTTTCAAAAAGCAGTTAATATTTAATAATTGTATTGTAGTGTTATCATATAGTAAGGAGTAATTATTTTACGTGAAAGGTTAAAAAAAACTAAGAATTAAATATATATAAAAGGTTGAAAAGTTGGTACAATCCAGAAATTGAGGAACTGCCATAATAGCTTTGATAAATGAGAAAGAACTCTAAGAATAATTTATACTCATATTAAAAAGGAAAAAGATATGAATCCTTCTATGAAAGTCACAGTGGTACGCAACAAGACAACATTATGAACAATGAGCCTGGCATCACTTGTTCATCTAGCTAACATTAAGCAACATAGCATTAGCAACCTACAGATTAAAAAATAATGACATCAACTGGTATTCAAACCCTCTTTCCATCCTGCCTAACAACCAATAATATTGGCCCAAAACCAAACCCAAACTCCCCTCACGCCGTTATAGTAACAAACGACTATCATGTGATACGTGAAAACACTCAAATGATCAACTGTTGTTCAACTATGAACAGTTCTACATCACTGTGCCATCCCTGTTATATTTCACTTAATTGACATAAAGATTTATGTGAAAGTCTCTTATAACACCTTTAAATTGGCTATAGTTTTCCTTGATTCACTTAACCCTTTTAGTGCCAGTTCGTATTACCTGGTATATATATGCAAAAAAATGCCAGGGCTTTTTCATGGAATTTGTAGATTTACACATTTAAATGCTGCTGGATTGGCCCAATTGGAACTAAAAGGGTTAAAAACCGATGGCTCATACCTCTTCTTTCATTTATTACTGCAAGAACTTACATAACTTACATATACGTCTGCCCTCACTCATCCTAAATTCCTTGATAAATGAACTAAGAATAAAATGTCAATATATTCTTACATTCTGAATTACAGTTGTCATTATTGGACTTGTCAGACAACATGATAGCATATCTTTGCTTTCATAAATGGCAATACGTAATTATATATCCCAAGTATTATTCACCTAGCTTTCCCAGACAGAAAATGGATATCTAATAGATATTGATAGGTAGATAAATAGATATCTATGTTAGATATCTAATAGATATATTATTGTCCAAAAAACAGTATATCTAAAAATAGATTGGTAGATCATCTATGGATAGACATGATTTAGTTATCTATAGATATATATTTGTTGCGTGGCACTGAATATAACTGTATATGTCTAATATATATATATATATAGCATGGCTCCCAAATGTATCTGATAGGTATCTTTAGAGTGGTTCCCATTGACATCTGATAGATATCTATGGACACAATTTATATAACTATAGATATCTATTTCCTGTCTGGGTTTAATATTCTTACACTTTTTGCTTATTTAATTCATTTACTTTCATATGTGCTACTATCTGTTCCATGTTACCTGTCAAATTTTTGACCAAATTTTCCATGATTTCCATAATCAGGTTGGCTGTATGATGCACTTGGATCGTACGACCCAGGATTCTATGTGGCAGGTGTTACCATAGCAATCAGTGGTCTCGTGCTGTTTTTCATTCCTGCCCTTCAACGTTGTACTAGGGAAAAATCACATTCATGAGGATCTTGTGAGTGGCCTGCTTGCATTTACAAGAGGACTGCATTTTTTACAAGTGTCCTGTGTAAATATTTGAGGATAATGCTCAGAGATTGCTTAATATGTTACTACCATCGTTCTACCAACAGCATGTGCCTGCTTGTATTATATTCCAGGAATATTTTTAAAAGCCAACCAAAATGTTGTGTGAATCTTGTGAAGTTCAAGATGGTGCATCTAGTTATGTGAAGGAATACCTAACAAGCATATATGATGGAGAATTAAATGGGTTTTGTTTCAGGCAGATTGCATAAAATACAGAGAGGATAACAAAATGTAACTGGTGAGCTTTACATATCAAGTTTGAATATGTGTCCAAATAGGTAAAAAATGAAGGAGTTTTATATATACATGGTTGTTGTTACTGTTAAAGAGCTTATTGTGGCAGCTTTATTGACACTCAAATTTGCTGTGGATTTCAGGTCTTTTGATAATATGATTCTTAATGTTATCAAGAAAACAAGTCTGATAAATGAACCAGGGTATAAACACATGAAAGACTGAAATGCTTTTAGCATATTTCTAAATAGTGTTATTTGCTTCCTAGAAGCAAGCTATTACTTGATTTTACTCTATTCTTGATACATTAAATCTACACAATATGATTTTTGATAAAACCACATTGAATCTGGTGTACAATAAAAGTGACTGAATGATACATGCTGTAAATTTTTGTTTATATACATAAGAGAATAATTGTGATCCTTCATTTAAGGCCTAAAAAAATTGTTTTCTGTAAAACTTGTTGTAATCTTCTTACATTTTTATGAGCCCTGATGGCATAATTAAATAATGTTTTTAACCAGCTCTTTCATTATACTTCATCAAAATAGTAATCACCAAAATTAGATATATGTTGTTTTAAGGGTGGAATTTTTCATAAGTTAACTTCTTAAATCTGGAAATCATGGAACTTATATGGAGGTTATGGCTTATGGCAAGAACTGAATTATTTTAACTTCTGAGACATGATTCATGGATTGAATTTCCTTAGCAACAGTAAAACAAAAGATAACAAAAAATAAAGAGTAACATAAAATAGTTACCATCATTCCATCTTAAGTCAGACAGGGGGTGAGAAGTTGGACAGCTAGCGAGGACTTATAAACAATGCTACAGAATCATAACTTTTCCCGCAATATCAACCCAAAATTCATGTTCGCATAGCAAAAACTGTATTCTTTTTTGTAACAGTTACAATTCTGTCAACTTCCACTTAATCAAACTTAAAGCTGCAACATACTATACTATGAAGTTTTTGAAAAAAAGTATGAGTGTCTAACTTTCACTTAGCACTGGCTCCAATAAGAGTACTCTCTATTGACTGATATGAGTAACTCTTCAGACTTTGGTCTTGATGAAGTGTACGCTCGTTAAATTGTATACAAATCTTTATTTTGAATACAATATCAGTTTTTCCTCACCTCATCTTGAGTTGGACAATGTATTAACATTTCCCCATCTGACATATGCCAGTGGCTGTGTAAATGATGAAGAAAAATGTGTTACTAATTATTTCATTCGCAAATTCAGATTTATTTTTTTAGATTTAGGTCGAACAATGCAAACAATATTTTGTATGGCTAGGAAACACGATTGAAGGGATCCCTCCATCCTACATCCTCATTTACGATGAAGCAGATTTGGGTGTTGACCCAGGTGGAAAAGTGAGCATTTTCAAGAGGGGAACAAAATATCCAAAATATTTCTAAATCTTCTACTTCAACTTCAAGTTTGCTGGTATGGTAGATGAACAAATGCTACCAGTATATTTGGTGCACGAATCTGAACAAATATGAGACACTTGGGGTCCTAACAATGCTAGATATTACAGGTCAACTTCAGGATGGTTTGATTAAATTACAATTAATCGATTGGTTTTCAACAATTGTGATTCCATAGGCAAATAAACTTGCTGGAACGAAAGTGGTTATTAGTGATAATTTATTGAGTCATTTTTGCGAATAAGTATTAAGAATGTGCGAAGACAATGATATTAATTTTTGTTTGTCTTCTCGACAATGCTACTCATCTCCTCCAGCCATTGGATGTGGCATTTTTTTGGCTGCTGAAAATGGTTTGGAGGGATATTTTAACAGAATGGAGAGTGATGAAAAATTAATGTGGAACCTAGAAAAAGCATCACATCAGCTGATGCAATAATCTCACAAACAGAGTAATTATGTCCAAGCAGATCAGGAAGCAAAAGAAAAAGAATAATGAGGAAGAAAAAAGTGTACGTGCTGGAATCAGATGGCTCATCTTCGGAAGACTTCTATTGTTAAAAGATTTTTCAGATTAGTGCACAGAGGACACTAGCAAATGTAGGTTGGAGAATCCAAAGGAACATAACTTTGGTGTTAGTCACATTTTCAACCAAGAAAGTGTTTGATTTTATGTAGCATACGTGGAAGAAGTTACGTAGAATGGATTGGACATTCAATGTGCTACGAAGAATGGGAAAATGTTTAAATGGCAGAAGACCGATCATAATTGTTTTGTAGTTTTGTAGACCAAATAGAACGAAAGCACAATCCACCTGATTTTTTCAAAATAAACAAGTGCAGCAAATTTTCATTTTAATATTGACTTTCAGGGTTACAATGTATGTTAACATACGATACCTAGGTAGAATATTCCTATGCAATAAAAATTTAATTGTTTTGTTGAGCATGCTTAATTTCATTCATCAGATGTCAAAGCAGCATCTGACCTTGCCACACCAATATGTACGAGTACATACCCAATGACCTTCATCTCGAAGGAAATGGATCTAAAAATCCCTTTGTAACATTTCACTCGTGCTAATCTGGACATCTATTCTACCATAGTAAACTCTACAAAAATAAAATGACTGTCTGACTCAACAATGGAAAACAGGGTGAAGTCAGACACAAAATTATTTTTTTTCAGACAAGAAAACAATTAATATGTATTTTTATAAATAAGATCAACAACCAACCACAGTGATCAACCCGAAGGTTGGTATGTTAAGTGAGGGTAGAGCTCATTAGTACTAAGCCCATGGCGTGTGGAAATTTACACATCATGGTATAGAGGGGCCAGTTCATTTCCCTGTGCCGCCTGTTGTTTCCCACGAAGATGTGGTACCCGAAAAAACACTCAGCTTGGGTTTAGCTGGAGGTGTCCGGAGGGTCGTCACCCG
>WURS02459186.1:0-13689 GCA_011762765.2 Rhinocypha anisoptera | reverse complement strand
AGTTTTTTCCAATAATTTCGACCGCGCAACGGTCTTTCTCGAGGCGTAGTTGGCGGAAACTATATATATATATATATATAATATACAATAAACAATATAATTAAAAACACGAATATACACACATACATACACACCTCGAACGTTGAAAAGTTCACATATGAGAATATAGCTCTACCGACAGTCACAAAAAACAGAGAAGAACACAATTGCTTCAAAATTTTCGGTTATCGCACTCCACCATTCTAGGAAGTAGGGAGCGTAATCAATTGATAATTGATAAATTTTCTGGAGATTTGGTCGAAAATAAAGATGTAAATATACCAGCGCGAAACTTTGATATATATATACATATTAATATATATACACACACAATTCAGTATTTTTTAAATACGTTACCTTGAACTGTAATGTGACCTTTCAGGGAGGCTGACTGTGCTCTGTGAGTGCCTCATCGGGGTGGAGGTTTCGTAGTCGCTGGTTTCGGAATCTGGGAACATAACTGTAGGGCCGCTGGAAGAAAAAAGAATGGAATTATTCACCTCAGCCTAATCGATGCTGTAGTTTATTACGGGGACAGAAGCTGTCGTACCTACATCTTTCGGAACTATTTCCTGGTAAATTCCATGCCGTGAAATAACGCATTTATACGAAGATGTGGCCAAAATCGTGATCCCCAGTCGGTGATATACTATACGACGTCGATGCAGGAGGGAAAGAAATCCTTTGGTGAAGGATTCTTTTATCGAAATGATTTTTCTCCAACTGAGGCATAAAGGGAAAAAAAAACACCAATGGGAGAGTAAACGACATGTTAGTTATTGCAAAGATTCTATTGGGTCAATTTTCGTTAGGTTACATGCTGAACAACTCCAACAGCATGCTGTCGCGAGGAGTTCCATGTATTTTCGGATTGACCCTCGCCAAGTTCGTTATCGCCCGAGTTCCGGGTGACCGAAAATTGAAAGGCAATATCCACTGAGGGGATATTCCATCGAAAATAATACGTCGAATTTTATCTTCGGCGTACATTGCAATGGAAAAACCTCATGTTCCTTACGTTGACATGCCATGTTGAATGACATGGTATAAGCGGGATCTTGGGAGATTCCGTATTCATTCCCATAATATGTCTTTTGCACTGTCGTGTGTCGGGAAGTACGTTCGATTTCTAACTTTAGATACGGGGTCAAATCCGAACAACGAACTTGGGGAAACTCCACCTAATCCCAAGCTAAGGTATAGGGCCAAAACCTTGTGGAAAACCGCTGCGGCACATAGAAGAGAACTTCCCCAACCTGACCCAGAATGAGTTCCACACGAACAATGGAGGTACAGTTTGACCTTCTCCCTCACCTATTAAATCTACCTTCGGGTTGTAGCCTGCACTGACCCTGTGATATAAACAACACCCGGTCAAACCATTACTTCCCTTAAACACCATACAGACTCTCGGGGAAAAGTTTTAGTACTGAATACATTAACTGTGAATATGCGAGGTAATTTAAAATATGACTTGCATATATTCTGAAACTGCGGGATTATTGTTGAGAGTATTTACAGAATATGAATTAGAGCCATTCATTCAACGGTTGGTATAAGGCTTTCTCTAAGTCACCGCCTGCTTTTGAATGAAAGTGTGGACCATCGCTTGACAGTACCCTTTATCGCTCACGGTCGAATTGGTCTCTCAATGATATGTCAATACCACGATAATTACCAGCAAGAAAACCGTGGGTGATAGGATTTGCTGGCAGGAAGTCATTTTTCCTTTTATTAGAATGGAATTAAGTAACAATGAGCAATTAGAACTTTCAGTTATCATCCATTTCTCCAGCCAAGGATCATGAACACTTGCTACATAAGCTTGGGTGGCAAGGACTTACCGGAAAAACCTCTTGCTGAACATGATTAAATTTCACTGTTCGTTTTTTCAGGGGAAACTGTAAAAATCGCGGCTATATCATGCAACGAGCTACAAAATTAAACTGTTTGTTTTTCATTTCTCATTTAAAATGTTGGAGACAATAATTAAAACGGTGAGCGATTCAAAAGAAATCATTTAGGAGGACATCGAAAGCAAAAGGCTGCTTAGGAAAGAAGAGACTGGGGAAGGACGGAATGTGTGCCGTTTGCTTACAAAACAAGAATCTACGGACTATCTATTTTTGAGGCTACGAAACATATGATTGTGACCTCCAGCCATCTTGGGGAAACTGGTTTGACCACTTTCATGAGTAGTAAAAGCATCTCCGCTAGAAAAGGAGGCAATCCTGCGCCACCGGATTATTTGCTTTGCGGGGTGCTAGACGATAAGAACGAGCAGTGCTTTTGAGGTGACTTTCCCGTTTACATAAAAACCCCGACCAAGTATATCACCAGGTGCGATGCATTTACATGTTGAATGAGTCATTAAATAAAACTTGTTTCAAAAGCATTAGTAGTAAAAGATTGCATTCAATTTACGGCGCACATTCAGCCAATGCAAGGCGAGCATTCTTGATATTAATTTATATTCGGTTAAAATGTCCTAGTTTAACCTTCTCTTGAGTTCTTTTAATTTATTTTCACATGAAGCTCATCAAAAATAGTCAATAAACGGATTTAAGGTAACTGATTTTGATATTTAAATGAAAAATGGTGGACTCTTTACTACGAACCCAAGTCTTCAGGGGTTCTGTTTTTTTTGTAGATACTTGCAGGCTCATACAATATATGAAGCATTTCGACTTCGCATCTATCTATTATAGCTTCTTTCCAGAAAATGAGTACACTGAAGATATAGAAACGTAACTTGGTGCACGGAGTACGGCTGTTGAGTGATACGATGTAATGGGGACAAATAAAAAATAATAAATTTGTCCAGTAAAAAGGTATTTCAGTATATTAAAAGTACGGTATAAGAGTTTTTAAACTCATGGCCACTTTTGTATATGGTAAATGTTGATTGTTATCACAGGAATAACTTTAAAATATTACATAATCACAGTATTCAATAATTTGATTCAAACCATTTAAAACAGGCGCGCTCGCTTTCCTCGGACTTACGAAGCGTAATCCGTGACCCCAAAGGTGAAAATTACTTCTAATATTCAAACAAAAAGCATTGGCAAAAAGAGTTCATGCATGTAGTATGTCTGTTCACCCACTCACCATGTTATGGATTAGGTCATATAAAAATTAATAATTACCCATAGCTTCCTTTGCTTCTTAAACTTGCATTTGATGATAGAAGAGCTTGTGATTCACTCCCCGAGTCGACCCAGTAGTCCCTCCACTTCTTTTTTTGAGAGCCTTGTTTATCAAACATAGCAATTATCCACTTCTCGTTTCTTTTCTTAACAGGATCTCCTGTCTGAGGACTATCAGAGAGGAAGTGAAGCCGACCTGTCGTGGAAGCGAAAGGGAAACCAGTTTTTCAGTAGGCAGCAGATGTGTAGTCCTGAATCCTATTTCAAATGCACGTCCAGTAAGAACGCCTCTTGAGCAACAGATAGTATAACGTATTGCTCCCGAAAGAATCAATATATATATGCGTTTGTTTTCAATGAACTTTATTTTGATTACCCTAAAGAAGTCTTGATGTGGTCACTTCCATTCACAATGGCTTCAGTTTGATCGAACCGCGAGGCCAGACGGGCAGACTTCACTGAGAGAGCAACAGAGGTCGACCCATGTTTCAATGGTTAAGTCATGTGACCCAAGCAGACGACGCCGTAGGAGTACCAATGGCCGCCTTTATTAATCGTAATTCTTCAAGAAGGCACACATTTTGTGATCTTTTCCTTTTAATATGAAAGAAAATAATAATTTTTAAATACTCTACGTTATATTTATTGGTTTTTCTTTTATTTTCTTTTTCCTACTATTTGTCTCAATTAAATCGTATAATAATGTATAAAAAGTAACATAATTGATTTGACTGCATCACACTATAATATTTTTGTACATTACTTGGTTATCTTCTGTAATTTGTAGGAAGAAAGCCTTATGTTTGCAAATACTGCACATAGGAAAAATTAAAGTAACCGCCTCTTGTTTGCCCTTGACAAAGATCACAGCGGTCTCAGTTTCATGCGTCCTCGCAACGTCCGTATCGGTCGTTAGCGGTTGCAAAGTCTTGCTCGAGAAACTTGTCTATAAATCGAGCCTTTATCCTAAATTATTTCAAAATTGAACTATTATTACTTATTTTTTATTGTGGGGATAATATATTGCCATGCTTAAAGCAATCTCTGTAGCAACTAAAGCGTTTGATGGACAAAAGCCCGGCACAAGTGGGCTTCGAAAAGCAGTGAAAGTGTTTCAGCAGGCGCACTATACAGAAAATTTTGTGCAGTGTATTTTGGATTCTTTGAAAGAGAAACTCAAGGGATGCACTTTAGTTGTTGGAGGAGACGGCCGATATTATGGAAAAGAAGCAGTTAACATCATCATTCAAATTTGTGCAGCGAACGGGGTAAGCGGCCTAGATTTTAGTTTATACTTTTTCTGATATATTTTACAGTAAATTATAGATTGATTTAAAATTAAAATGGCATGAAATGCAAAAATTTCCCTTGTCGGTGCATATATGTTAGTAACAAATTAAAATGTATAAGACCTGCTTGCGGCTTCTCTGATAACACTTGAGCAATATAAAATTGCAGTTATGTCGCAGCTTTTTATCACCATGCTGTCGTACTTTACAGATAATTTAAAGCCACATTTTGGAATTTAAATAATGTTATGAAGTGATAACAGGGCCTTGATGAACCATATACTTTCTTGAATGAGAACTACTCTCTTTCCATTATACGGGCAATAGAAGTTAATATTAGTTATGCATTTGTTATTTTTTTCTATTTAAAATGTAGGATCACTGCAATGTGATTGTGGAAAGGATCATATTCTGACAGAATATTTCCTGTAAAGCTTTAGAGGTTTAACATACATTTCCTGTCTAATCATTATGGTTTCGCCTATTTAAATTTGTTTTGGGCTTCAAACTTGTTCCATGCGCTATTCAGCTATTCATTTACTGTCATTAATTTTCAAACCATCAGTAATATTATATGTTGTACTAATTGTACTTAAACCCTGCAAGGGCCATTTTCTGTAAGCTGTAAACGCTAAAAATTAGAACAAGGCTTTTAAATGTCATTTTGATTTAGACTTTTAACTCCTTTTAGGTTAAGCAACTAATTGTAGGAAGAGATGGGATTTTATCAACACCGGCTGTGTCATGCCTCATTCGTAAGCATTCCACACTTGGTGGGATTGTATTGACTGCTAGCCATAACCCTGGAGGTCCTGAAGCTGATTTTGGTATTAAATTCAACACTGCTAATGGAGGTAATTATTTTTGGCATGTTACTGAATTCAAGCCTAATTTATTATGCCAATCACGGAAATTATTAAATATCCTGACCTTGTAAAATATTTCAAAGGATATAAGTAATAGATTAACTTTCCAACGTCTTCAAGGCTCAGGCATTTGTTTAAATGTTAAAAATCATGTCTTTTTTCAAAGGTCCTGCTCCAGATGCAGTTACTAATGCCATATATGAATTAAGTAAAAGTATCACTGAATATCGCATAGTAAAAGATTTAAATTGTGACATATCGAAAAATGGCACCCATACATTTCAGGTAAATTTCCATACCAATTACAATTCCTATTTTTTTATGTAAAAATAACATGTCAAATTTGTCAAGTAAATTTTTGCTTAACATTGGTTCTGTTCTCTAGCTATTTTATGGTGCAGTTAATTAATTATTCTTTGTCTTTTTTATGTGATTTTACATTAATAGGTGGAAAATATTGGGAGTATGGTTGTTGAAATAGTCGACCCTGTGGAAGATTTTCTTCAGCTGATGAAGGAAATATTTGATTTTGGTGAAATTCAAAAGTTAATCAAAGGTGGGAATGGAAGGCCACCATTTAAACTCCTCATTAATGCTATGAATGGAGGTACGTCAATTTCATGTGTTATCCCTGTCATTTAAGTGTGTGGAAATACGAAAATGCATTATTTCTAACATTTTTTTCAATTTGTCATCTGCGGTGCTATATTTTTCCATTTAAAATGAATGATCACATTTTAGTTGCTAGTTGCCTTTGTGATTGTAGATCACCCCTGTCTTTCACTATAGTTATTTGTATTTGCTATATACCTGAGAAGATACTTCAGAAATGAGCCGATGACTCTCTTCTGTGAGAGATGTAATTTTACATCATGTGATTTGAAATGCTTTCATTGAAAATTATGAAATTTATTTTCCCTCAGGAAATGATAAGGAAGCAAAAGTATTAGTTAAGTAGAAGAATATAAAACCATATATTTGTCTTGCATTGAATCAAGATTAATGTGTTTCCTTGTGCAAGAAAGGAATTTTTAATTCTCCTCAGTGAATGCCATCCTCTCTATATTATGATTATTCAGAAATCAGGGGGTATGGGAAGGTCTACTTGGAATCACCTTGATCACTATCGTGATCTATAATGATATATTATTAGAACACAATAATGTCTTGGTGCCCATGTTGCATATATGTAGAATACAATTAGGTACTTTTAGATTATCGTGACTTCATTCATACTAAATTAGCTTGTAAATAATGTGACATTCTATGAAAAGCTCGAAAATTTTGTTATATATTTTAAATTGAGTATTTACTTCCAAACTAGTCACATATAAGGTTTTTTTCACATTAATTGTAGTACACAAGGGCTATATACATTCCTCAAAACACCTTTGTCAGGATTATGCTCTTGATAGATTAATTATACTATAAATTTTCTACCATGTTTCTCACAATTAATCTACCAAAAACAAAAAAGCAGGAAAGGATATACCCCAAGTATTTTTATGATAACCTTTTTTTTATCCACAAATCTCCATATATAATCAGTTTATAAGGATTCTGGTCAGGATAATTTTATATCAGAGGATTCATATAGAAATCCATTATTTCCTTCCTCAAGATAGATTAACACCTCATTTGATCTCTTACCTCCTGCTTGCAATGAGAAAATGTTACAAAATAGTTTCATTGCACAAATGACTTCCAGCTTCATGTACAATGACCGATTATTTTTGTGGGGAGTATAATTGAAAATGTATTCATCAGCTGTTATGTAGTTTTAAGTAAAACTCTTATTCCAGAATCAATTTTTTTGAGTTTTTAACCAAGAGGGGAGATCCTACAACCTAACACAAAGAGTACCTATTGGCAGGAGGCATTTCAGTGACTCTTTCTGTGGCATGAAAGTAAAATATGAGAGTCAATTCAATTTTATCATTAAGTTCTATTTGCCCATCAGTTAATGTTTTAGTTTTTTGTATTTAGTGTCATAGGGCCATCTTATCTTAATGCTTATCTCTTATATTTTATTTTAAAACCATTCACTAAATATAAAGACAAAATAATTCCACAACCATCTCTGTAAAGGAAAGTGATTCAGATCAAAGAAAGGTCATTGCTCCTAGTGAAGGATATAAAGGTCATCATAACCTTCAAAAAGTTTGTAAGGGTATAGCCATGAAGTTAGAATTGGAGGAAAATGCTTTTCTTGACTTTGAAGTTTTGTTGGCATATAATAGAGTTTCATGAGATATTACTTTGTATCTTCAAATTAGAAGTTATTGTCATTTATGTTCACTTATAATTAATCACCATCTCCTGTTCCACAAACAATATCATAACTGGTCTGAGATTAATGTAATGTGTATCAGCAAAATTAATAATTATTTTTGTGGCTAAAATAGTTGACAGGTTTTTGATTATCACACACACACTTCAATGTGGTAGATTGGCTTGTACATTACAGATCGGTCAAGGTTTGAACAAAAGGAATGTCTATAATCTACATTTTAGTGGGAAGACTTATAATCATTTCTTATCCTTTTGCAGTAGTTAATTATATTAAAAATAATATTTTAGATGTGGAAATTTTGTCTTACCGGTAACATGTTATCACTAATTACAACATAGAATCTTGGCAACTTATGGTCTAGGTGAAGTGGAATGTATATCAAGCCTAATATATTACAATGTCACTCAATGATCATTCCTCAAAATTCATTCAGCAGCCAGTTCAACAACTGCAGGAAATATGTGGGACACAATTTTTTGATAGGGACTTAAAATTTTAGTATAAGATTGAGAGCATTGCTCTAGGAAACATCACAGGAGTGATGAATGGAGAAGAAGATATGGTGATGACTACTACTGCCGTAATTACAATCCATAGTATGAAAGAAACAAGCTCAGGTTTAAATTGTTGGAATGAGTCTATAATTTATTATAATTCAAAATACAAACATGCAACAATATAGTCACTGTGGTGTGTTTGTAACAGTTTATTGTGTAGAGTAAACCATTTATAGTAGATGGAAGGAAATCATTTGGTGGCTGTATTTATTAGTAGGCTATATTTAGCTGCTATAATTATCACCGGGTAAAAATGTCAAATATTGGAAAAAAGGATAAAATATTGTTAATAGGAATAAAAGAGAATCAAAAATATAATTTTAGTCGTTTGAAAATTAATAATAGTAATGAAAATGAGGAAGTAAGGACATCAGTTCTGCAATGGAACCATGAATGAGAATGCAATGGTTTTAACAGAGAAGGGATTCAAGGTTGAAATTTTGTTTGACCACTAAAGAAATTGGTACAAAAGGTTAGTATTGATGATTGTTGGGAGACATGAAAGTACCTAATGGATAGTTAGATTTCCACATAGTTATGCCTAAAAATATAGAATATACCTATTGGATAATTCAGGATCAGTACAGGAAAGGTGGGATGTACATAAATAATGGATAACAGATCTTTAGGGTAAGCATAAAAATTATTTAACTATATAAGGGATTAGATTACAGGAGTATCTATTAAATAATTGGAAGAAAGAGAGAAATGAAAGAATAAGAATGTTTGAGGGAGCTACAGAAACCAGTAGGAAAAAGGAAATTTTGTAAAAACAACTCAATGCATCTAAAAAAGATTCAAGGACTGTTAAAAATGGTTACACTGTACAAATAAGGTGTAATAATTGTGAATATGTAAGAAGGTTAAGCCGGCACCAACAGTTCAAGATAAAGATTCAGAGAAATTAAATTCTAGACAAGGGGAAGAAGAATTCACGAGAAGGAAATAGCTTAACCTCTATAGTAGAAGCAGGGATTGTGACGTGTGTGTGAGGTTATATTTGGTCCAGGAGTACCATCAACCAAGATTTTAAAAATCTCTATGGGTAAAAGAGTTGACCAAGGCAAGAAATCCATCACAATCGCTTCATCATTCAAGAAGGAAATATTTATCGTATACCTAACCAGTAATAATCTTACATTAGAAGGAAGTTGCTATTTTTCAGAGGACTTAAGCATCCAGAAAAATCATGAAGCTATCAATTAGTCCATACTGATAATTGATCCAACTTTCATATGCTAAATTTCTTCTAAACTGATTCCTATTCTTATCAAATATGATAAAATACTGGAGAAGAAGACCACTGGTGAACAAATGTAATATTCATTCTGGTAATCACTTGAGTCCTCTGATTTATACTCTTATTATTAGAATTTTATATACTCATCTAAATGCAATAAATACCTGTCCTTCATCGGGTTTGGAAAAATGTAAAATATTTGTCCCAATTGTGTTTTTTTTTTTTTAATCAGTGACCGGGCCATATGTTAGAAGAATCTTTGTAGAAGAACTGGGTGCACCCAAAGAGTCGGCAGTCAATGTCATTCCTTTGGAGGACTTTGGAGGTCTACACCCAGACCCAAATCTCACTTATGCAGCTGATTTGGTGGAAACACTAAAGAAAGGGGAGCATGATTTTGGTGCAGCCTTTGATGGTGATGGTGTACGTATATTTAATAATTTCCAGGAATTTATAGATTCTCCTTTAATTTCCTCTCATGCCTGAGATTTAGAAATTAAATTTCACTTGCTTGACACTTTCACAATATAAACTATTCTTGTGGTCAGTGGTAATGAAGTAATGCACTTTCTTATTATTATTATTAGTTGCATATTGGCCCTATGGATCACGCAACACATGATGAATCATTTTTTAGTTTCTTTCTGATCTTTAACGCTTCTCTCATTCTTTCTCCGTGGATTCTCTCTCTCTCCTCTGCCCACTTAGTCCCCGTTTTCTTTGGGACTTTGTTCTCTGCTCACTTGCGCATCTTGCTTCTGTCTTCTATTTCTTTAGGGTCTATTTCTGGATTGACTTATAGCATCCATATATTGTTGATTTGACCTCTTGTATGTGTGTAGCGACCTTCTTAATGAGTCTTGTCGGTGGGAGTCTACTGATGTGTCTGTAATGCATTTTATTTATTATAAAGCTATTTTAGTTAATAGATAATTACTTTTAGTAATGATTTGACATGATTTATTGCTGAAAGTCTATTTGTCACTTACCGTTAAAAATACATCTTTGTCAGCCATCTTAATGATGTTCGGTACATATTCTAACAATAATTTGTGGTCCCCAAAATGTGTGTTACAGTAAGTAAAAATCTGAATCCCATTCTGTATTTTTTAATTGAATCTATAGTCTAAAAATGTTCACAAATGAAGAATATACTGTGTAATTTCATTACTTCATGTTAAGGTTTTCACTTCAGATCCAATTTATCCCATCATGTACCTAATAATTTTTTTTTCATGTTCAGACACTGTCATTCTTGATACCATTTAAAGTCCTCCTGAGCCAAAGGCTCGTCGGGAGGTGCTTGTATATAAATGACTTGTATGATGAAAACACAAACATCCGTGCCCTAGGTGGAGAAAAAACCTGCCTAGTCAGGATTCGAACCCACAACCTCCAGGTTGGCAGACGAGGACGTTACCCCGCCACCATCAAGGTCGGCGGGGTAACCTAGTATATAATATAGTATTGTTTTCAATCCAGACTGAATACAGAATAGATTTTCACAGTTTTGACATCAATCAGTATTTTTACCACTAATTCTGATAATAATACCACATCCAAAGTTTACCACTGAATTTCCTTTCCATCTTTTTAGGATCGCAACATGATCCTAGGAAAAAATGCATTTTTCGTCACGCCTTCAGACTCCCTGGCAGTCCTAGCTGCTAACCTGGATTGCATTCCCTATTTCCAAAAGACAGGAGTGAAAGGGTATGCTAGAAGTATGCCGACTGGGGGAGCTGTAGACAGGTAAGTGGCTTGTCCAATGAATGAAAATGTCATAAATACTTTGAACATGGGAATTTCCCCATTGAATATTTTTGTAAGTTATAACAGCTGCTGCTAAAGCATTGCTTTCTATTCAGTACTTTTACCTTGCATCAAAAATAAGAATAAAAAAATTGTATTCCTTCTCTCCTCCCTAATTATCCAAACTACACACCTATTCCACGTGTTGTTAGTCAAAGACTTTACTGCATCTATATACATAATATGCTCATGTGCCACTGTGTTACATCAGTGTGCCCATCTTGCAACACTGAGGTCTAAGGTTTGAGTCCCATTCCAATAGTAGGTATATTCCAATTGTGAATGTCAAATTGTCAATGGATTAAATGTAAGGGGACACCTCATGGTCCTAATTTTGTCACAGTAAAGAAAATGTAATCCTTATGCATACTGTATCTTCATTATGTACACTGTAAGTTTACAAGAGAAATTTTTCAGATAAAAAACTTAGGGTCTAACTATAAACAATTTATAGTTGTAATGGTTTAATATCTTATCTCGAATTTAAGCATGTAGCAACTTAAATTGAAAAATGTGTACGGCAATATCAGGTTGCCAAATTTGTTAGAAATAAGATCTTTGTATGTACTCTTTGATTGTGAAATTAGAGGTAAAACACTGTTTCTGATGGGAATCTATGTCCTTGGGAGTAAAGAAAGTAAGAGTTGAACTACACATGACAGCTGAAAAAAATTAAAGTTTTTCACCAAGGTATTGATGGTTGAACTATAATACACGGGGATGTGTTACACGTGATTGTACATGGTGTATACATATGCTTTTTCTCAAGCAAGGAATATAAACTAAGAACAAAAGTGATAACTAAATATTTAAATTGGTAGAAATATATTGAAATTCTCATTATCATGGACAAATTAAAACGTTCCATTTTGGAAGTTAAAGAGTACTCAACATTTTAAAATATTTTTCTCAGTTTTGAGATTTTCGTTGGTACCTTGAAAGTTTTCTTAATCAATGCCTTTTTTTAAATTGTAAATTAGGGTTGCGGCATCAACTGGAAAAGGATTTTTTGAAGTCCCTACTGGTTGGAAATATTTTGGCAACCTCATGGATGCTGGAAAGCTTTCTTTATGCGGTGAAGAAAGTTTTGGGTATGTATCCCTTTTGCATTTGTTTTCTTTGCCTAACTGTACCAAACAAATAAATAAATGGACATCATCAAAGTATTAGCTTCCATATGGTTTAAGTCAGGCGATTTTCCTTCAAAGTTAAAAGAACATTAATTTGAAAGAGTAGCAGAAAAATTGGAATCAGTAGCTTTATAGTATATCTTGTATATAAAGTTCTGATTTTAAATAATAATGTTCCGAGTTTTTCTCTAATTATGTTGAATTAAGCATTTACAACCATGAGAGGATTGACGTAGGAACTTGGAATGAGGATGTAAAGGAAATGTCAGTGAAAATTTAGCGTGGAGCATAAAATTGTGCCTCTCAAATTTTCATTGATAAAATAGTATGAATGAAAATTGATGAATTTTCAGTTGTGGATGTGAAAAATGGAGAAATAAAATGGATGGGAAGGAAGATAAATCAAGAGGAATTGGGAAGTAGGGAAGAATAGGAACTTATTATGATTTTTTTTATCGAAAAAAATGAATGTGTGAAATATTAAGAGGTGACAGAGTAATCATTTTAATTTTAATAAAAAAAATTAAAATTGGTACTACTCCAAAGATTTTTCTTAACTAGAAATCACCACATGTGTTGTATATTAATTAAGTTATTTAGATGTATTTTTTTATATTTTATAAATATTGTTTTCATTTACAGGTAGACAATAATATGGTCTTGGATATGACTGTTTATCCTTGCATTCTCCAAGCTTGTCTAGACATTTTTTACACTGGTAGACCATGACATCTTTGCTTAATAGGAATTAGTGTGAAATTCCTGAATAAATGGCTTGGTGATTTTCTGAACTTCATCTATTTTGTTAGTTATTTCATTGAGATTTACAAATTTTCAGCAACACAACAAGGCAAATATGTTAAGTTTTCTCAATCCAACCTTCGCCAGTTTTTCTGGATCTTCACCAAATTACCATTTTTTAGACATCCGGCATTTGGAATATAATTTGTACTTGTAATACATCTTCATAAATGTTTGTACAAAATGTATTTAAAATAACCAGTCATTTAGTTAGGGCTTAAAGTATTTTATATTTATAAAATTAAGCAGAATTTTAAAAATCTATATGAAATGGTTTCAGCCGTAACTAGGTGGAATTTTTCCATCGTACAGAATTAAAAAATAATATTACTGAAATTCCATGTAAGAAGCATTATGTGGAATTACAGTGGCTATTTTTTAATTCTGTATGTTAAAAATGGGTAATGGCAATTTGTTACAGGAGACCTTTGAGGTCAGCGAATCATTGTCAATGTGACCCAATAGATTAATGACAAGGAGATTGGAATTTTCCCCTATTTAACTGTGGAAAAT
>WURS02459176.1:0-13689 GCA_011762765.2 Rhinocypha anisoptera | reverse complement strand
ACACGCCGTGGGCTTAGTACTAGGTGAGCTCTACCCTCACTTAACATACCAACCTTCGGGTTGATCACTGTGGTATGACGAATTAAAATTTTCTATGGGAATCCTTCAGAATCTTCAAACCTGAAAATTCATTAAAAACCTTATTTAAGTGAACAAGCTGTTTTGAGATCCTTTCTGGTTATCCTCTCTGATGTACCTATACCTAATTGCAGTGCATTGTGAAGGGAGAGGATCTTGGAGTATGGGGAGAAGAGAGGAGGCTGACGAGATGTCCAGCACCAAGGGGAGAACCTCTGTTCACTTGTGGCCAACCCCCACCAGAACAGAGACCCTGCAGACTGAATAATGTGAAACATTGCACTGAGGATTCCTCATCATACTGTTCACAGGTCTCCCTATACCTTGGACGATATTGCCTCATCCCAGATTTCAGGGATATCTGCTGTTTGACCTGTTCTAACATCCGTCATGACCATTATATATAATTGATATTTTTCCAAAGAAGCTGTCTTCCATATGATTTATTTTCAACATAAAAAAACTAGACAATATGCCTGTACCAATGGCAGTTATTAGGAATGCCTAGAACTTAAGTGAGAGAGTGAAATTAATATGCAGTCAAGCCAATGTTGATAATGCATCAAAAACCTTGAGTTTAAAAGTCATATTAAGGTACTCATACTAATTTATGTAAAGATTCAAGCATACAAGAAAACCAATGTTACTGGTTAAGTGTGACAATAAAGGGATGCAATTTTTTCATACTAATTCTGGTTATCAATTCATGCTTATACTTGTTTTACAGGCACAAATTTTTTTTCAGTTCTTCTCCATATCACTATTGTACTTTCCTCTTATGCATTTCTACCTTTTTCACCTGTACATTGTAGTTTTGGTCTCATGGTACATTATTTTTCTTTACCACCTTCGAAAGCAATCTTAGGAATTCCCCCAAAATGAAAGATAGAGTTACTTTCATTATCTAATTATTTTTTAATGTCATAATCAGTACTTAAATCTGAAGATTGCAGCCCTCCATCCTATCCTATCTAGTGCTAACACTCTTACCCCTTGCTTAATTTCAGATTAGAGCGTTTGACTATTATTTCCTCTATCACTTCCAGTAGGTAGGTCCTCATTTTCCTCCAGGATCACAATGTCATACACAAACCTTATCATATCTACCTTTTCTCCATGCACCTTTAGTTCAGCCTCTCCCTCCTTCATCTATTCCTTGCTGTATGTAGCCATTGAAGAGAATGGTTGAAAGGGAGCAACCCTGCTGCACACCTTGCCTGATATTTGCCTCTTGCTGGTGGTTTCCGCATCATAAGAGCTTTCTCTAACACTAAAAAAGGCATTCCTCTTTTTCAAAAATCCTTTGACCCTCTACCTACCGAAATTTAAATGCCTCAATATGCCCTCCTTCCTAACCCGGCCGGTGATTTTTAAAGGACTCCTTCCTAAGCCAGCCTAATCCTGCCTGCCGGCATGCCTTGCTCTGGTTAGGACAATCTCCTATGCCTTGTCAGCATCTCATTCCTTGTGGGATTGTTAATATTTGGCTGCTGACACACCATTCTTATTTCCCCAGTTTCTCAGAGATGAAGCACAGTCTTTAATATCTCTCCCAACATTCTCAACTGCCAATGGGCCATGACGAAGCAAACCAGTTCTCTCTATATCTTTCATAGTGCGCCGAAGTGTCTTTTGACTCACCTGTGTCAACAAGTAAGGCTATTTGAAAAGTTTCATTAGAAAAGGGCTGTTATTTTAGAGCCGTTGTTTTGGGACCCCGTTTGGTGGGCAATGGTTTCTCGAGTGAATGGATGGACACAGTGCATGTGAGACACAATAAAAGATAAAAATAATGCAAACATCATCTGGCTGTTCAAAGACTAGCTCTGTTCCACAGTGAGGATGCTCATCCTTTATTGGGTACCAGCACAACTTCCATTAGCTTTTCTTCCCTCCTATGGCAAGCAGATGGAGTACAGCCTGGAAGAAAAAATATCTTATCGTTGGCCCTCGGTTTCGGCCATGACTTCTCTGAGTGAGGATGCTATTGCAGAGGAAGTGAACAGAGTTGATTATTCAAGTGATTCAGATGGTTCGAGTTTTTCAAGTTCGGGAGAGTACCGTGAATGTGACAAATCAAGTGAAAGTGGATCCGTAGTTGAAATTACCTCCAGTGCGAGTGACAACCAAGTTGCTGTTCCACTTCAAGACAATTGGAGAGATAATTTGGTGTTTAAAGAGCCTTGTGATTTCAAGGAAGACACGGGGCCTATTCATAATTTGGCTGTAGGCAGCGATGAGTTTTCCTTTGTTAAATACATGTTAGAGGAGACGGTATTATTTGGGCGGTTTTTGAGAATACAAATATGTATGCAGAACACCTCCAACGTTCTACAGGAAAGGTTGACAGGAGTGGGTAGATGTTACATGCGAAGAAATGGTGGCCTACATCGGTATGCTTGTGTACATGGGTATATATATCTTCTGCCAGAAAGCAGGGATTACTAGTATAGTGAAGATATTGACTGTCCAATAATCTGTAATTGTATGACTTTCAGTCTTTACAAGAAAATTTTGACATATTTCCATGTAAGTAATATAACTCAGGAAAAAAAGCAAGGAGAGCAGGGTTTTGATGTTTTACAAAAAATTAGGCCGTTTCTTGATGTTATGAACTCTTTCCTCAAAGAATATAAACTATGTCGAGAGTTAAGTGTTGACGAAGCAATGGTTGCTTTTAAAGGACATCAATACATAAAACAGTACATACAAGGAAAGTCAACAAAGTGGGGATTTAAAGTTTGGGTTTTAGCAACATCTCATGGTTATGTTCTTCATGCAAATTTTACTTAGGGAAAAAAGAAGGAAAAAAACATGAAATGTTTCTGGGGACTCAGTTAGTGATGAATTTACCAGAGTACTATTTTGGAAAGCATCATCATGTTTACTTTGATAGCTTTTTTTCAAGTGTGGAATTAATGAACTTGCTACTTATGAAAAACACTTATGTATGCGCTACAACAAGAGCTTCTCGAAGGGACCTAGAAAGAAGCTTCTCGAAGGGAAAACGAAGCTTCTCGCCTGTTGAACTAAAAAATCTGAAGAAACTTAAACTTCAAAGAGGTCAAAGTAGAAGTTTGCAGAATGGGAATGTCACGGCAATGGTTTGGCATGATACTTAGGTTATGTGTGTTCTTCATAAAAATGTCGATCCCAACAAGCATGTCGAGATCCCAAGAAAGATAGGAAAAGGGAACAAAAAAATCATGGTGTCATGTCCTCTTTCAATAGCTTCTTACCCAAGGTACATGGGTGGAGTCAACAGAGCCGATCAGAGCAGGTGCTACTATGGAGTAGGAAGAAAAACAAGGAAATAGTGGAAGTATTTGTTTGTCTTTGTTTTTAATATAGCCATAGTAAATATGTAGTTTAACAAGGAAACTAATTCATCTGCAAGTACTAGGCACGACGTAACACAAAAGAATTCCATTTAACTATCTATAAACAAATGATAGGGAATTTCTCTTCCTGAAAATTATTAGGGTGTAAAAGAAGTCTTCCTGTTGCTACTTTTTCATATTTTTTCATATCTACAGCATCTTGTCCTAGCAAAGATCAAAGGGAGGAAAAAAGTTTGTGCCTATGGCAGCTCAAAGCATAGAAGAATCTTAGCTGGAAGGAGCATTGAAACATCGTGGAAGTGCCATAGTAGGTTGTTTTCTACACTACCACCAGGAAAATGAAGTGCACGTAGGAAATTAAATACATGCTGTGGTAAGATAACACAATTTCAATAAAATAATGTATGACTAACCAATTCCATGATTTTGAAATATACTAATTCATTAGATAGGAAATAATTTTCTGCTCAATGATACAATGTTCATTGGGTTCTCATTACTGCAAAAAATAGGTCTGGAATTGGAACAAATGGGTATTTAAATTTTGTGCATGACGGGGAATTTTCTGCAGCCGGTTTCGGGCGGGTTATGAAGGAAAGTTAAATATTTCCCTTCCATTTCTTTGTTCCCCTCATTCTTTCGTTTTGGAGCCAGTATAGCTGCTTATTCTGTTGTGTCTATTTCTACCCCATTGAGTAAACAACCTAATACTACTAGTCACCTCATTATTAATAAATATAAATTATGATTAAAAGGGAGCCAATCACATATCTTGGGGAAACTGGAGGAACATTCTATAAATTGAATGTATTATTTCCATTAGTAATAAATAACTGTTTATTAGATAGAGGAAACTCTGCAACCAGTTACTATTTTGTTTTTAATTTCACATCACCCCAGTTTTTTGGAGTACATACCTTACTCAAAGCTTTTCTTGCAGTCTAAGAATACTTCTACTTGTTTCTTCTTTAAATCTTAAATATTGTAAACAAACAAACCTGCTTGTATATTACAGCATTTTTTCATATGAAGATCTTTTTTATCATTAATGAAAACATTTGGAAATCAGGAAGCTTAAGATGCCACTGAAAATAATGCGCTACAGGATTTTTCCAGGGAGCAAGATCAATGTAGAATTCGGTCTGCATTTTCCAGGCTCATCTCAACTACTACTTTTGGATATGGGAGATAAATGAGGAATCATGTGGTGCCCTACTTTCTAATAAGGACTTGGAAAACGATTCATGCATGAATCTTTCGAATTTCCATGGAAAGGGTACAATATCTAAGGCCAGCTCTCTCACATGATTTGATGTTATGTTAGGGGTATTATTGAAAGAGCATTTTATAGATCTTATAATCTTCAAATACCTAATTGAAATATTTAATGTTTCATTAGAGGTCATAACCTTGTAACTATAACATTAAGAGGAAACATTTTCTATAGTAGTTATTAGTTACTCATAAATCTTTGTTTGGTGAATACTAGTAAAGAGAATTCCTCTGAAATACCCCGGAATAAATAAGGTCTAATTCATATAATTGTATGAGTGGTGAGTAGTGAATGCCATAAAGTACATGGTCATAGAGTAGAGTGAACCTCCTGGCCATGCAGCAGAGAGGGAATTGTTCCATCATTGAAACTACATGACTTTTCCGTGGATTGCGATTGGTTTAAAAATACATTTCATACTACACACCAAAATTTTACGCTCTAGGGTATTTAACTAATTTTATGACATTCACAGACTTTAAATATATTTTACAGTCGAAACGAAAGTTATAAAAAATGCTTCTTATTCGACAGTGGAAGCAGAAAAATGATACTTCATGGATTTAACATGGACACATTAAATATGAAAGACTGTAACTGAGCAAATATAGAATATAAACACAAACTATTTCCAACCAGTCAGTAGTTGATACATATTATATTCCAGCAGCAACATAAAGGTGAAGAAATGTGCAACAAAATTTTTTTTGAGAGTAAGTGAATGAATTTCATTTATTATACATGTAAGGATAGTTTCAAGTGTAGGAGACTGGCATGGCCTATGATTTAGAAGGAAGAAATATGTTGTGCCATTAGTAAAATATAATAGTGAGAACCATAAGAAACAGTGAAACAGCAAAATCATATTCTGGTGCTTGATACAAATGAAATATCACACAAATTAACAAAGACATTTCCACAGGAGCAGAGGCAAGCAGCAGTTCAAAGTCATAATAATAATGCATAGGCACACTATTAACATCCATTCAAGAAAAAAAGACATTCTACAATTATGCATATTTGAAGAGGGATTAAGTTAAGAACAGTGGGAAAATCTAACTTGTGACCCATCAAAAACTTACTGGACTCTATAAATTACCCTTCATCATTACAAACTGTAATTTCATATTCAAAATAAGGAGTGCAGGATTTCATATATACAAAAAGGGAAATCACAAATTTTCCATTAAAAAAGTACCATGGAGGTTAAAAAAACATTGTGACAGCAAAGCCTTACTCAAGTTCGCAACACCAATATTATAGTCAAATACATGAAAAAACCACAAAAAATTAAAAGTCAATTTAAATATGTATGGATGCTCCTGTTACTGGATTAGGATTAAGTTATTCCCTGAAAATATTAATCATTAGGCATTTTACTCCTATGGAACTCTTAATATAGTTAAATAAACAAATAGTGTAAGAATGACAGAAACCATCTTGCCAAAAAATCTCGTGCCCAATGATTTCACATATGCACAGAAACCAAAACTCACTTTACCTATTATTAAAACTCTATGTGCATTGTATGACACATTCTCGAGGGGAAGGCATTTTAATTGCATTATTAATTAAAATTAATGAGAAATGCAGAATGTTTTGAAAGAATAGTAGTTTTATTACTTGGTATTATTTCTCCTCAAAGGAGTTGGTAACCTAAATTTCCTTTATCTTCAAGAGAAATTAAAAATCATGGTATAAGTGGCTTTAGAATGTCAGCAAAGAAGATACAGATTGGTTGCAGGTTTTTATACAACATTTAATAATATATAAACACTAACTAAGTTCTTTTTGGAAAATAGAATATAGTTACGAGATATAGTAATTGTAACTTCAGGTTATACTTCGCACTAAATGGTTATTTAATTTATAAAAACAATAATTAAAAAAATAACTTGATTTTCCTGACATACATGTATAAATAAAAATGGCAGTTAATCATGGAGTTATTATTATAACTCAATTCCTCACGCTGTTCACGCTTCATAGTGGCGCGTCCATGAATCATGAAGCTTCCGATAGAGATCGCGATTCTCGAAAGCTATCGCTACCATAATCGATAGTTTTCCGCGTGTCAACTGTTTTGACGTCAGTAACAAATCTTTCTTCCGGTCACCAAAATGAAGTAAGTCCATGTGGATTTTGGTTTTACATATCTGGACTTATTTTTACCATCCTTCATTAAGTCCATTGGTATTGTTTTTAAAAATATTTCTTATAAAACAATGCATTTACTTACAGGATTGGGCTTTGTGCTTATAGCGGGTATAAAATATATCCCGGCCATGGGAAAACCATGGTTAAGGCTGATGGAAAGGTAGCGTAATATCCTACATAATTTTTAAATTTAAGCAAAAACCAACATATTACTGTTTTTTTTATTTTCTTTTAGATATTTACTTTCCTGAACGCCAAGTGCGAATCTTCCCATTTGATGAAGAGGAATCCCCGTAAAGTGACATGGACCGTTTTGTACAGGAGAAAACACAAAAAGGGACAAGAAGAAGAACAGGCCAAGAAAAGAACTAGGAGAACACAAAAATTTCAGCGTGCTATCGTTGGTGCCTCCCTTACGGATATCATGGCCAAGCGTAACATGAAACCAGAAGTTAGGAAAGCCCAGAGAGAGCAAGCTATAAGGTACCAAGTTTATATACTTCCTACCAGAGATCATTTCTTTGTTTTATAACAATTAATACCTGAAGGTTTTGACTTGTCAATGAATTTAAACTTGAATTTGACTTTGAATGTCATCTTTTAATGAGGTTCTCACACGAAGAGTCCAGGGTATTAAGTAATTAACACGAAGAACCCGTTAACTGTTAGTTTATAATATTAGGTTTAAATAATTTCCCCAAACAGCGTAATCCTAGTCACCCAAGGAAAATCGATGGCATGAAATAAAGCCCATAACTACTCGTAGCATTACTTTATACTGTTGCGTTTGCATTTTATCACCTCGGTGTTTATGTTTTGAAATTCGTTTAAATACACATCGTGTACTACTATAATATAACAGCAAACAGACAACAGCATATTATGCTGTTGTCTGTTTAGGAAGTCCTGTTAGTGAATAATGTGGATGTTATGTTAGCCTTTGTTTTGCATGTTTAGCCAAGTGTTGCTTTTGGAGTTCATGGTAGCAATTATAATTATACTGCTCACGGAGAAGGATTCTTTGTTATAAAGGTCCATCAAAATAACTCACAACATCGTTCATAATATTAATAAAATGATCGGTTTGCGTACTTCATGGTAATAGTTGTAGTATAAAAATCATGGTGTGGTATAATACGAAATATCACGGGTTGATGTACTTTATAATCATTATAAACATTTGACTGATATAGATATTTACGCTAGTACGATAATTGGCGTATTATTAGCATTACTCGCCTATTGTGACCATTAAAATTGTCCATCTATCCAAACCAATGACCAAATTAAATGTTAAATTAATTTGTCTTTTGCCTGATTCGTGGTACCATCATCGGTTATATGTTCATTTATCTTTGATGTATTTGTCATCCTTTTTTAAATTAACGTAGTATATTTCATTTTGTTTATCCATTCCTGGGCCAACTTTCTGGTGATTCCTTGTTTCATGAGGTAGTTAGTACACACTATTAGATTATTGGATAAGTTAAGATTTCTTTAAAAATAATTTTTGCATATTTTTCTGTATTTACATTGCTTTATTAGCTGCAAGTATGTTTGCACTCGGATTGTGGCACTAAGATTGAGAATATTAACAAAACACCCACTTGTTTTTTGTGTTACTGATAGTGATATATTGGTTTTATTATTCCCATAAAGAAATATTGTTTAACCATACTGTGTGCCTGCAGCAATGTGTGTTTTGTCATCATTTCCTCATTAACAGGCAAATGGAATTTCAGCGAATGTCTCAGTAAAATGATGCAAAGTATATTTTCCATTGAATCAAAATACTTATGTGAAAATAGCCTATAAGCTGCTACCATGGCTTTGCAGGGTATTACGTGTGTGCACCACTAGAATACATTTTCATTTGTTTATACCACATACTGAGGTGATGTGCCTGGTTTTTCTTGATAAGCATGTTACTGGTACATATATGAGTGATTTTCCTACATTTGTTTTGGAATTTAAAAATTTAGTTCTATGCTAATTCATGTACTGTAACCATAACCACTAAGTAGTGAGATGTGTTTGTATTTACTCCATATTTGTATGATTCTATGCTTTTTGCTTCTTTACTTGTTTTATGCTGTCCATGATTAAAATGCTCCTGTTTATTTTCAGGGCTGCCAAGGAGCAGAAGAAGGCAGTTAAGCAGGCCAAGAAAGCAACACAACCTGTCAAGGTAGTCTTCTAATTTTATATTTAACCTGATATTTTTCATTTCTCTCTAATTTATTATTTTTTAGTATGGTGTGAAGCATTTCAGAAGAATTATTTGATGACATAAGTTATTGGGTGATGGGAAATGTGATGTTCATCATTTTAGAAGATACAGTTTCAGGCTTCACTTTGTGGAACTCTTTCGTGATGAAAGCGAAAAGAAAAAACAGCTTATTCCACATACAAAAACAAACTTTGTTACATGACCATGGTTTTGCCACCTGATGATGCTGCTTCGAAGTGGAACCATGGTCGTGTATTAAAATTTGTTTTTGTATGTGGAATAACCTGTTTTTTCTTTTCGCTTCCGTCATTTTAGTGTAATGTAGGATTTTAATTCGTTCTTTTCTCTGGTGTATTAAAATCCTTTTGATTTAAAATTGATGTTAAATTTTCTAAAGATAAAATTTTTTTATGCCACTTACTGATTGAGGACAGCTCGATGGAATGGTTCTAAACACCCATTTTATAGATATTCTCTGCAGGTGTAGTTGTAATGGTTGTCCCTGCAGAAAATTTTGCTCTTGTACTGGCATTTGTTCTGTGGACAATTTTTTTTCCAATTAAGACATTGTTAAAAAGAGTAAATTGATATTTGAAATGTTTTTAAAGTAACTGCTATGATGCAGTCAATTACATGTATTGTTGCCATTTTTTATTAGTGTATCTTCTTTATTGGGGCTTCAAACTGATTTTTATAAGTAAATGGTGTCAATTTTAAAGATTTGTGGAAATCAGGAAATGTATTTGGGAAAAGTTCAGAGAAATTGGCTCCACATTTCCCATAGCTCTAATTAGTCATTCACTTGTACGTCCTAATAGCTTTTATTTCTTGCAATTTTCAATTCATTGCAAAATTATTTGCCATAGATTTGCTATGTGATCAGGGAAAGTGTTAGTTTTTAATAGTATTCACACCACCTTTAAGTCAGTCCCCTTCTTTGGGACTATATTAAACTACTACTTTCATAGCAACCTGAGGCTGGCATCCATCGAATGTCATTAATAAATCCTCATAGCTCAAATATGCCATTTTCCACATATAAAATTTACTGAAATTGGATTCCAGTATTAAGTCATAACATTTTTAAACACCATGACTTAAACATCTTTTTGTGCTGATGAACCTATCTGGTGAAGTAGGAGATCATGATTGCCGCTAGAAACTCTCAACACCTCTGTAAAGGACACTATCTAGAAGTCTTTCCTGGAAAATAAGAGATTTTTCTATGAATTGAAGAGGTGCTAATGACCATAGTCATCAGAGCACCATTTCTTCTACTATTGCAACCAAAAATTTAAATAATTTTGGTTGAATAAGTTATTCATCCTATTGTTCTCTTAAGTTAAGCATGAGAAATAATTGTTGAAAGTAATATTTATAACAAATGTGAGCTCACGCCTAAGCTAATAATAAAATACATTAACAATATACCGTATTAACCCTATTATAAGACCCCCCTTTTTCTGAGGCTATTATGGAAAAAATCCTAGTTTTTTTATGGTAAATATGGTGTTACAAAAATCTGTGATGAATGTTTAATAATAATCTTTTTTTCAGTTGTGGCATAGCAGCACCTATGATCACTGTCATCATTACAAAGAATATATAAAACTACATTTTAATTACCTTATACACCCAATTACAGCAGAATCCTGATTTTACACAACACATAGGGACCTGACTTGTCAGTGTTTTATAAAATCAAATTATGTAAAATCCAGATAATTGCTAATTTTGATAAATGTTCTAAGAACTTGTGATGCATTATAAAAAATTAATATAATACTAAACTCTTGGCCATTATAACTATTGTCACTACAAAGAGATGCATATATTTTTGTTTTATGCATATATTCAGTAATTGCAAATAAAACGTTTGTCACTCAGCTCATTTGGGGAGGTATCATCAGTACTTAGTAATGCTCTGGCAAAACTCCACACCCAGGGTAACATTTGTCTCATCATCAATTTTCTGTCCCAGGAAAAAGTTTTTTTTACATGCTGAAATTCTTGTGGTGATACACTAATGTGTGTGCGAGTGAATAGAAATATCACAACGGTATACATAAAATTTTTCTGCACATTGCGTAGTGGCTGTTTGGTGAGAAAGGTGTGAATTCTTCTGCTTTGATGAGGAAGATTTGCCGTTTTCATAAAAGTTCTTATTTTAAAGTGCGCGCATAATATGTGAGACAATATTTTGCAATTATAACAAAATCATCATTTGTTTTTATTCACACACTATTCTCCTGCGTATTAATAATGGTTCTCCAATTTATTTCCTTTAATTTTTTACTAACCTAAACAGTGTATTAAATTCGGGTGAACAACTGCCAGTGTGACAACAAATGCCTATAAATTGAATAACAAATTAAATTTCATTATTAAAAATAATTGAAATTAATTGAATAATGTGATGACATATGTGAAAGTGAAATAAAATTTAAACTACTAATAATCTTGGCAGCCAGTAGTGTATGGAATTACTTTAAATAATTAAAGACTGACATTAAAAAGATTCTTCTATATTTTGCTGAAGTTTCATTAAGTTCTGTTGCTGTTTCATAATATCTGATTAATACTATGGTTAGGAAACCAAAACAGCCTTAATTAAAGTCGTTTTATTAAATTTACGTAATTTAAAAATTAAATTGAAATTTAGAAATCAAGTGGAAAATTGTTATTTCAGTTATTTTATCCTTGAATTAAGTTTTATGATGTTTAAAGGGAAGACAAAAAAGTTTCTCGTGCCTTAAAAACACGTACTTAACAGAGAAAACCCTGTTTGTAAACTGAATACAATAACACAAACCAATAAAGTTAACCCTTTTGCACCAAATGACAAATATATCAGGTGTTCAGAATCACCCCTCCCCCCAGTACGAACGGCCATTTTTTTTTCATTTTTGCTTTATTATGTCACACTCATATGCAGGACTATCGCAGTTTAAGGTTCCAGCGTGTAAGGGTTTGACATTTGAAATTTTGCAGCCATAGTGAAAAAAGTGTGACTCGTATGCTATCATAATTTCTATTAATTTGAGAATTTCATAAGGGTATCGCAAATTGCCAAAGTGACACTACCCTCCTTGAGTCTCAAAAAACGTGACCATTTTTCATTCACATAGCAAAAACATCACTCTAAATAATTTTAAAAAATTTACTTTGCAAACATTAAATGCAGAACTAAAATATCTTTGCTTTAATGTTTTTCATGAAAATTGTTTAATTCACTCATGAGATATATGAAGCCACAAACTCGATTCTATAAACTTTTGGTGCACTCTTCAGTTATAGCAAATACTTTAATGCTTTCTGTTAGAGCTCATAATAGCAGACTTTGATTGTATTTAATTACTCATTTTATCTTTCCTATGCAAGTGCATAACATGTATTTTTTCTTCATTCTCTTTGTCATTGTATTTCTGTTACAATTGCAGTGTGTACCTTTGTCTTAGTGTGAGCCTATGTCAATAAAGGAAATTTTGTGGATTACTTTATGCAATTCCATTCCATTAAACATTTTGTTACACATAAAAGAGAACTAAACAATTGCATGTATTTTATTGTGGGATTGCATTATTCTCTTCTATTTATTTTCTGTGAAAGATTTAATTTCTCCTCTTCTTATTATTTTAAGTAATAACTTTGCATGTTATAATAAATTTATTTTTAATTTTGTTTGTTTGGGGTTAAATTTAACATGGTTACATAAGAATATGCTGTTTAAATAGGTGTAAGACAATATGCAATTATAAATGATTCAATGTTACTCTCTTACAGGCCAAGCCTGCCCCTAAGTCCAAGGCTGCGAAGGTTACTCAGAAGAGTGCACCAAGAGTTGGAGGAAAACGCTAATTTTTAATGTCTTAATGTTGCACTAAATAAATTGATAAACTCTCTAATGGCTCGTTATTTTATTCCAAATTGTAGTGCTGTCTCTTAAAACACCAAAGTACCACAGCACAGAGTTCGCAATTTACTATTGATTCATGAATTAAAATAATTTGAGGATTGAGTAGGCATAAAAACTGGTTTTTTTCTGCTTTGACAGATTATAATTCTACTAGTATATTGACTGCCATCATTTCAAGGGTGTACATCATTTAATTTTATGCCAAGTGGAGTTTACAAAGTCATTCATTTTCAAAATTCTACAATGCAAAGTCTGAAACTGAATCTTAACGACATCCAATGTCCTAGGTGGGGATTGAAAAATTCACCTAGTCAGGATTTGAACCAATGACCTCTTTTAAGTTGGCAGGCGAGGATATTACCCATGACCACTGAGATTGGCTTGAGTAATGATTGACTAATATTGTCATGGGTGAACACCATTTTTTTTGCTTTTTTTATTTTTTCTGCTTTGGTGTTTCGTATCTTAATCAATAGAAAATGTGTTCACTCAAGGCTCCTATTCAGCGAACTTATTCTCTGGCCCTTCTGCTGAAATTTGTCTCTGTCCACGGCCATTTTTTAAAATTTGGTGTAGTTTATTGCTTCATCAATGTGTCTAGTATAGGGTGTTATCAACAATTTTAGGGTTTCAAAATTGATAAAATATGATTCCATGAGATGGGTTGAGGTGCCTTGGGTCAGATGTGGGTGTG
>WURS02459165.1:0-13690 GCA_011762765.2 Rhinocypha anisoptera | reverse complement strand
CCTTTACCAATATTACTCTCAAGAAATATCAGAGGAAATGGATTGCCTCTGATACATAGGTGTAAGTGTTTACATCTGCCTTCAGGTATGTTCACGAAACTTTTAGGCTAATGGAGTATAAGTCTAGTTACTAAAGTTCTACCAGTCGTATATTCCTACATGCTTTCATCATATATATTTTATCTAGATATTTTGTTTATACAATCCATTTCGACAAAATATAGCTTTATTTTATTCCGATAAATTGAAGATTATTTCAAAGATATAGGTTTTTATAATTGCCAATTAAAACATTTATATTGATTCATACAAAAGAAAAATGATCGCCAAAGCATAGGTAACTGCGTTGTGTTTTTCATGCCAATGGAAAATAAGAGATACTGATTAGGATCAATCGATTCTCTTCAAGAAAGAAGTTTGAGGAGGATGACAAAATATTATCATAAAAATTTTATATTATTTTTGAGTTGAAAATGTTTAAAAACTATGTGGAACAATGCTGGTGTAAAATAAATTGATAAACCATTAAAAATGCATTAGCCGGAGGAAGGAAAATTTTAATAGCCAATTCCTATTCATTATAAATGTATATTATTTTAAAAATAGTCCAAATATATTAGACATTATTAGGGGTAAAAAATTAATAACTGTTACTGATTGAGTTTTTTTTGGTACCGGCCTAGGGTTTTTGTGCCTGCGGAATATCTTGTAACTAAATTTCTATTTAGGTAAGTGGAAGTCAACCTAATTCAGCGTAATTAAGTGAAATTTGTTGCTGAGAATTTTACTCGTATTAGGGTAGCTATATGACGGAAATAAATGTTTAAAAAAATGTCATTTTTTATATGTTATGAGGGACTTAGTTAAGATGAAAAAATATCAATATATTGCCAAATATAGTTAATGAGGGATCAAACCTTTTGGAGACGTCCGTAATTTTTTAAAATAATAGTAAGTTATGCTAACCATTATAATTAAGTAAAATAAAATTATATAAATTATGCTTAAAATATGGTAAGTTGACCAATATTCCGTATCTTCACCTCCGGTTGCCGCGGGAAGAAGAGTTTAATTCTAATATTTCAATTATGAAATGAGTACTATATTTTAAATGGTACATTATATAGAGATTGATTCAATCTAGGATTCGTTCCGTCGTTCTTCATGCGTGAACGGTCCATTTGGGCGATATAATATAACAAAGAGAGTTAGTCTTATTAGCTAAGATAAAGGCAAGAACTCTGTTTTCGAAAATAATATCATTTGTTAAAAAATGGAGTATAAAAATGCTCTTTACTTCAACGTAGTAAAAACATGTTTTGTTAAAGAAATTAGTAAGTGCAAAGCTCATATGGATTTGGAAATTTTGTATTCAGTAAGGAATACCTATAGAAAATTATTGAAAATTTTCGAATGAATAATCCTACATCGTAATGTGCTATAAATGTTTTGGGGTAAGTTTGTGATGGAGGACTTTTTACCTTAAGTAGATGAATCAATCAAGGGGCCCGATCCAATTAATGGGATGTTTTCCTCTTATAAGTGCTTTCTTTTCCGAAATTTCTTGTCCTAATGAAAAAGATCTGAGGGAAAACACAGCTTAACAGATTGGCTTTGACTTTTATTTTAATGAACTGAAAGCTCATTAGCAAAAAATAAAATCCTTTTACTTAATTTAAGTCTTCCTTTTGATAGCTCACCTGAACCCATTGATGAGTATTATTTACGACGGGAGCTATTTGGGAATATATTACGCATTTCACATTTTAATCATCCAATGCTCTTTGCCGTTGACTCACTACCCACTTTAATTATTTGAAAATTTAAATAAAATTATTTTAATAAAAATGAAGAGTAAACTTAAAGGAAATAGGGAAGAGGCACTTACGTGGATTCTGAAACGAACTTTAAGAGAATGGATGTAAAGAAATTTGATGAATGGAATGTTTGATTTCTCAAAAACTACAAAGAAAAATTCCTTGTTCGTGGGCAAGCTTGGAAATCAAGCCTCTGTAAGTTTCTCTCTCAATCTCGAATTGATGGACCATGAAGTGGATCTTTACAGATATTGGCCTTTTAGAAAGATCAGTGTCTAACCGAAAATCTAACTTTAGGTTAAAATATGTGACTTTCAATTAAAAAAATAGGTTCAATTTAATTAGAAACGACGCTTTTATTTGTCAAAGGTTTTCATAATTGTATTCAACAAAAAACATTACGTTTGTCACTACTTATCATACATAAATGTATGAACTTATGAACTACCACGTTTACTAAACCCAACATACATAAAAAACATAACAACCCATTATGTATCTTGAATTACATTCAGAAAAATGTAAACTGTTATTAAATATATTTAGGCTCATATACCTTCTTCACGAATTGTACCAACGTCAATAGTTTCGATCCCAAATTTTGTTGAGCGCCTTTTGTAATATCATATTATATACGATGAAGGCTAATTGTTTTAAAAGTTGAAGTTAGCCGTCGACCGGGTTAGCCTGGTGGGTAGCGTGCTCGCCAGCTAACTCAAAGGTCGCGGGTTCGAATCCCGCCTACGGCATGGGTGTTGTGTTTGCCCAATAGGGATTTCTCTAAGAGTTGAAGAGGTGCGAAATGACCCTAGCCGTCGAAGAACCCTATGAACAAAATTACTACTACCACTGATATTACGTAATGTATGTCGTTACAAATGATAATTGATAAGGTTTATTGCTGCATTCCTCTAAATAATTTTTAAATTATTTACATTTAAACTTTGAATTGGGCACTTTGCAACCAACCTACTGACAAATAGTCACATCGTATACGACATTGCAGTATCTACTTTTCTTCTAATTATTCTTTACGCCATACCATTCGAGTAATCATTATTATTTCAACCATCAGGACAATTTCAGAGTAACTAGAAGTTGCAGATCCTTGTTATACGCTAAGATTGTTGTTCATCGACAGGAATAAGTACTTTAATATTTAAATTACTATTTTATTATGACTATTTTTTCTTTTATGTCAACACACGATAAATAGCATCTACCCCTCATAGCTAGAGACAGTAGTGAATTTATTTTCTGTATATGTACCAGGTTTATTTTTTCAATAAAAACAAAATGTATTATTTTTGACAATGATAACGACGTGGTATACCTATACCTGGCATACAAGAAAATTCATTCTTGAGGATCGATAAAAACTTATAAAAGAGAGTTTATAACGGTAAATAATTAAAAAATGTGAAACCATGTTATACTGTGACAAGAGGTCAGAAAATGGTAGATGGGTAAAAGAAAATCGAAAAAAAAATTAAGGATAATAAAGAAACAAAATTACAGGAAAAATTCATTTGTTATGACCGAAGGCAAAGTCTTAAAATGTCTGGTATATAAATGGGTATATACTGATAGACGAAGAAGACTAAGAAATGATGTGATTAACCTATATCAGAGAATTGTAGCAAGACATTAAAATACGACCACTTGATAGACGTGAGGGAAGCGGACGTAGATAAGATAGGATTATTACGATTTCCATTCGAATGAGCATTGATAATGACTTTTTAAAAATATTTCCTCTTTGAAATAATAAATAAAAGAGGTCGTGGTAGCCTAGTGGGTAGAGTGCTTGACACCTGACCGGGGGACCCGGGTTCGAGACCCAGAGACTCCGGGCACCTCCAGCTAAACCAAAGCTGAGTGAATTTTTGGGTACCACATCTTCGTGGGCGGCAGAGGGAAAGAAACCGGCCCCCTCTACCCTGATGTGTGAATTTCCACACGCCGTGGGCTTATTACTAGGTGAGCTCTACCCTCACTTAACACACCATCCTTCGGGTTGATTACTGTGGTTTGGGAAATAATAAAATAATACTTAGCGGGTATGTTTTCCCATGAATTTGAGAAACTTGACATCACAACCTATGAATATATGAGGTTGGATGGACATCATGAGTAAATTAACTCAAGTAAAAATATATTCCTCGTTAATAAATAAATGCTATGCTCACGAAAGATAATATCACAAAAAAGAATTGTTAGAAATGGTTAACAGGATATAAGTGTGATACTTACCTTGTTGGAATATTTGACAATTTTAATTCCTCAAAAAGGATTGTCCATCTATCTATAAACTCAGATCATAATGGTCTGTACCACGGTGCTCTAATTGACTAAAACGATATGGCCAGTCATCGTTGCGTAGCTTACCCCTACACCAATATTAAAAGCAAATATACCCAACACTCGAAACATCTCCAAACCAATTTCTAAAATGTCACTTCTAACTATCTACCTTCCAACGTCCCGCCCTCTATTCATCTCTTTAAGTTGAACGACTCATCACGCCACAGCAAACCTCTCCTCTCAAATCCCTCCCAGATTGCCCACCCATCCCTCAACCGACATTTCCTTTCCGACCCGTGGCGCCAGCAACAATTCCATGAAGCCACCCTACTCTCAATACCCAACCCCCTCGCCCCCTTCTGCGCAGGACCCACTCCTTCCCCGGTTTTCTCTTCGTCCCCTTCGGCGCTCCGACCGATGACCCCCACCCCCTCCGTCACCCCCTTTCCATCGGATGGTTTAACAAAAGCGGCTTCCATTTCTCTCACTCCATCCCCGTCGCTTGCCCGAGCCCGCCCTCCATCCTGTGCAATCCCATAACGCTTAATTTCCGAAGCAATAATGTCATTGATGAACGAGCTTATCTAATCTATTACTTATTTGAACTCATTTCCTGTCATCCGGAATTTAATTTTAAGTTCATTGACCGGAGCTGTTGATTTATTGCCACCTGAAATCTTTTGCTTTACAGATTATTCGACGTCATTTTTATTAACTGCTTTTCATTTTCATATCCCTCATCACTTTGTTTTAAACGACGCGTGCTTTTCGAAAATGGATCCAACGTAATGAACTCCCAATTTATCATCAAATATATTCCGACTGAATTTACTATAGGGTACTTTAACAAAGGTGAAATATCCCTTTCTCAAATATAAGCATCTTTTATTTCCGCAAGAAGTTTCGTTCTTCTCTAAATGACGAGGATGATGCAATGGATTTTTCCTGTATCCTAATGTATAAGATAAAGAGGCAAGGGTATCGTTTCCTGAAGTTAACTTTGGATCAAACGTAGCAAATGAAATTCTGGAATTTGCATCAGAATATCTTAGTATCTGCAAAACGCAGGACTAATAGAGGCCGTGGTATCGCAGTAGGTATCGAGCTTACCTTCGGAATGGGGGACCTAAGTTCAAGGCTTGATTACTACTCTGGACACTACAGATAAACCCTATCCGAGTGAATTTCTTGGTACAAGATACTCTGGGTAAACACAGGTGGCACAGGGAAAGAAACGGACGCCTTACTATCATGTATCAATTTTCACACACCGTTACTACTACGTGAGATCTACCCTCTATTAAAAAATTGGCCTTAGCGTTTATGACCGTGGTATATTGGTAGAATATAACTAAGTATTTCTCCCATAAGCGGGAGCTATTATCAAGATATAAAGATGGCAGTAATAAGAGTCACAGTCACTTCTCTTCCAGTTTGTTATCCAAAGTACACATCTAATAATGTTGCCTACCTTCTCAAATGTTTTATCCGGTCCGGTTTTTTATAAATGGACATTCCTTCTTTCAAGCCAACATTTGAGTTAAAATCACACTACCTTCTGTAACCCCTCTTCTTCTTCCATCTTCCTCCCAATCCCAGAGCAATAGCCAATCCCAACATTATATTTGAAAAAAATTTTTACGATTTAATTTCTAGCCTCCATTTCATCTATTGCTTCTTTAGTTGAATTCCATTCCTGTATAGGATTGTTCCATTTTCATAAACCACCTAGCTCCTGATTTTACAAATGAGGCTTATATTCCTCCCCTTTTCCCCCTTTGACTCTATCAGTCCACTTGATACCTTTTTCCGTTCCGCTTCCTATCTCCTGTTTTTTTATCAATCCAGAATATCCTTTTAGAGTATTCCTCCTCTCTTTTCACCCAGTTCTCCCCTTAAATTAAAGTATTCTGTCCTAATTGCTATTCTCTTCTTTGACGATGGTTGATTCGCCATTACAATTGCAAATTTATTCAATGTATATGTGTTATTATTCTGATAATTAAGTGGTAAATGAACACATTTCAGATTTTGTTTTATAATACACTCACTTGGAATTAGAAAAGTGTACTAAAACTTCAGACTAGACTAAACTATTTGAAAAATTGAAACCATTGAATTAGTTTATGAGATTTATTTTATTAATCAGGTTAGTTTGACAACATTTACAACGCATGAGTGATATATGCCTAGCCTAAATGATTTAGTGTTGCTTTCATTACGTAGACTACGCGTTAAATTGAACGCTTAAAATGTGATTATAATCCCTAAACCTATACTTGTGTTTTATCGACTTCATGATTTTGGTGCCATCACAGATTGAGAACACTGATATGCATCCTTTATGGCATAAATTTGAATTTTGAAGCCTTCATTATCCGAACGTTGGATAATATTTTTAAGGCCATGACAAGTAGGAGACTATTTAGGTAAAAATTTTATTCCACTTTGGAGGCGGATTGTCGGTGATTCGTTCCGATACAGACCTTGGTCTTTTGTTATTTTGTGATTTTCCCAATGTAGCACTCTAACTATACCAATTTTACGAAGATGATGCTTCTTACGTGTATATAGACCGTCGAAGAATGTGAAGAATTGAGTTTCGACTTTTCTCAGAACCCTAGGAATTTTCCAATTGATTCCAAGAATGGTCGAAAGTGCCGCTCTTTCGGATTTCTCCATCAACAGGAATCCCTTTGCCTTGATAATGTGGCTCCAGGCGTAGAGAAGAGGAGGTAAGAGTCATATTACAGGATAGGCCGTAACCTGTATTACTGCTGTATGTCATATTCGTGTCTTTTTACTCTGGCAAAATTAGGATCTCAAGTTCCTCACTAATATTACCTTTCCGACAAATACAGTTTCAAAGGAACCCATACCCGAAGCGAGAATCGAACCCGCAAAATTTAGCGAGAGCGGTAACTGGATTAGTAGGCGGACAATCTGGCCAAGAGTCCAACCCTGCTGGTATTGATAAATTGTATAGTCTCTTACTGGTCTGGGGAGAAATGTGAGGGATTATGAGGTGAGGTAGTCAAAGAATAAGTCTCGCCTTATGTTTGATAGAAAATTCATATCTGGTGAAATTGAGGTCGCTGTTTCTAGTGACTCCTAGGGATATCATGGAAACTTACCATGACGCCTCGGCAATATCCAAGCTAATCAGCCATTCACCTACTTCTCCTTCTAGTATTAGGAGAGGATGTTCTGTTTCTTCCCGGCTTTGATGGTGATCCTCGAGACATTGATAGCCCTCTTGAGATATTTTTCCCTAGGTTTATCATCAAAGATACGTTGACCATTGGTGAGTAGTCGGAGCATTTATCCGCAATAATTTACTATAAAAATTGTAAGGAATTTCTGCCGTGTGGATATGAAAACGGCCCGGGTCAAGGACTGATCTTTGTGGAACACAAGACAATAATATTAAAATTACAATAATTAATTATAATTATAATCTAATAATAATATCTTTCTTATTGACAAGGTTCCCCGTCCCTACGCCACGGGAAAGATACTTCCTTCCGTAAGGATGCAAAGATCCGTCTCGTGCAGGTAGAGAAACGGCAATCTTTTATCTGGTCCAGATGTACATGTAAAGAGTAAATTATTTACTATTTTATCATAAAGAATATTCGCGTTTCGATTATTTCCTCTTTTGATATTTTTCTCTTGAATTCAATTATTCAATATAAAAAGTTACTCTTTCAATTGGCGTATGGATTCAACTGATCAGTGTTTTATTTATTTTGAAATACTCATATACCTCATCACCCACGGGTGGCTACGTTCGCGAAAAACTCCTCGTTTGGAAAACCACTATGTATATGGAAAATTAGGGGATTCGTTTTAATTTTCCTCAAAGTCAATATAAAAATTAGTGGAAATTTATTTAAACTTGAATAATCTACAGTAACATATGGCCATTAATCTTCCCTTTCACAATACGTTGCTGATCTTTATTACATTACCCCATTTCGGCGCTGAAAAAAATAAAGTCAGTGTTGTGATGACATTTTGGAACTAAATGCACTCGATTTTTTTCGCTTTAAAATTCATTCACAATTTATGGTCATGGATCAAGGTTAGTTACTTTTATAAACATTTTGAGCATCTTATTACATACATGATCTATGAAAAATGCCAATAAAAAATGAAGGAAGAAAACCATTGATTGAATTAGTTGAAAGCTTAGGAAGGGGCAACTGAAGACGAAATCCTTTCTGCACTTCCGAAATCCCTCATTGAAACCTTAATTTTCTTTTTCTGGAATAACAAGAATGCTCCTTTACTCATTTTTTTACGTGATTCTTCTGTAACTCTGAATATGGCTTTAATAATTCACATCATTCTCTATTAAAAAACAAACTTCAATCCATGGAAACCACAAATTCAGATAATTTCGTTTCCATATCCGTAATTTTATTTACATTTGAAATCGTACAATTTGACAGCTACTCTTCATCTTCCATTACTTCCTCTTCACCTTCACTGTCAATGGTGACAAGTTGCTGAAGAGCCTCATTAGTTAGCTCTTCATGATAAGCAGGAAAACGGTCTCCAACGTCCGAAAACTGCATATCTTTTTAGTCCTCCTTCTAAGCGCCCTGAAATGTTAACAGTCTTTATTATAATAATATAATTGGCAATGTTGAATTTTTTCCAGCAATCAAAAAGAGAAAGACTAATGTTTATTTTCCACCATTTCTAATATAAGAGATAAGGTGCGTAAAAGATAACTTTTGAATGTGTATCTTATACCTTGATCAAGAAGCTGTAGGAGGGCTGTTGTCTTTGGTGGCAGGAATAAAATTTCAGTATTTGGATGTCCAAATTTGAGTTCTTGAGAAGACATGAAGCCTTTTCTAATACAAAAAGTGGTTTAAAAAGAAAACTTTTTTTAAGCTAACTACTTAAATAAAATTCGCGAGCAAAAGGGTTATGAAACCAGTCTATGAAGATTTTACTATCTACTCGAGCCTTTTTGTTCCACCTCCAATAATGGAAGATGAGTTTTAATTTCCTCTGCCAGAGCTCGTCGATTTAGCTATCATTAAAGCAGCATAGGTTTCACTATAAAATCACCAGCGGAATAACAGAATACGAGAAGTGTAACGTGGTCTTTGTCGACTGTGAATCCCCGAGTAGTCTTCTCGGGCTTTAGGATATAAGTCTGCGACCTCTCCTAAAAGTTCTCGTTTAATCTTAATTTAAAACTTGTTTTCATGATTAATCTTTTTCTTCAATTAATTTCACAATCATATCTGGATACACAAGTGCAATAGTGAGATATGATTAGGTCGCTTTGCCAGATATCTTCAAATTATGAAGGTTAAATCTCTTCATAAAATTCATAAACCATCGCTTACTCTGAAAATTAATTAATCACATAATTAGATGATTTAGCTGAAGAAAAATTTTTTAAATTCAATATAGCTTTTTTTAAGGGTTACCAGTGTACTAAACTGAGTTCAATTCTCTGTTTGAAGTTCGATCCAAACCCGCAAAGCCTCTTTTTTTCAATGTTAAAATTACATTAAATGTACGAAATTTTCACAGTTGCACTCCTTTCACTATCAGCGCTTGTCCCGAGGGTAGCCTTACATTTTTTATTGTTTTTTATGGTGGACTCAATCACTCCCATTAACCTATCGACCAAGGTACAGGATTTCTCACGAAGAAGCCTGACTAGAAATTCCACCCTTTTGTGAAACGTCATCATATTTCTCGACCTTATTACAACACTTATCTCCTTTCCACTATTTTTACGTATCAAATGCATTGCAATATATTGAAAACTAATGACAGAACTGAGGGAACGAGAAATCCTTATGTACACTCTCACTGCCTTCGGTCGACTCTTAAGCAGAGTGATACATTCAACGACATATGGAGACCATGTAAGACTTTTTTGACTACTTTGCTTCTTGTTCGGTGGGAGTCAAAAGTCCTTCCGTGATGAAACTACACGAAAAACAACGGAGAAATTCGTTAGTGTGTATCTCCGATCGGGGGGCCAAAAAATATTATTTTTGATGTTTTTCGATTCAATGAAATCATATTTCAGTGAAATTTACTCAAGGTACGAAGTTAAATTCTCCACACAGGCCATTCAATAAGTTTTGAGGGTAAAATGTCAATGGTTTGCGAAATCGACAATTTCACTTGTTATATTTTTTTCAGAAACTCTCATACGCAAAGGAAATACAACGTGAATAAGAAAGATAGTACCCAAAGCGTGGATTGTGGATAGCCAAGGGTCGCGTTTGACGGGGGATAACTTTATACTCAAATACCAGCCATAAATCTTACTAACCAATCGCCATATATCTTGTTTAGATTTCCCCTATCGAAATTTAATAGTTAAAATTTGATACCGGATTACTCTACACGTAGAATTGAAGTTTTATTAACTTTCAAAGAAAATTCAACTTCAAATTTGGTCTCGAAACAATTTAACCAAATGCCACAATATTAGTTCTCCATTTTATCAACAAATCATTCTAAAGAACATGCAACGGACATGAACCGAAAATTAAATCAAATGATTTGATTTTCATTTTGCTCAGCGTAAGTCCATTAATATACCATTAACGAATATCCAAGACTCGATTTACGGATCCATATATTCGGATAACGTCCCAGCCTACATGTCTTTGCCGACGATAACTCTGGGGTACCATCTCTCGGAAATATAATGTTGAAGGACAACTTAATTTTTCTATCAATTGACTGAAGGGGTAACACCATTTCCGAAGAAATGTGGCTTTAGCGCTTGGTCCTCTTAAATTCCATTACATTCTTTCCTCTGCGAAATTAATTTTGTTCGCCATTTTCCATCTGAACGTAGACTCATTCCAGCCCCCCAAAAATTTTCCAATTATCCCTACCCCATTCATTTATTGCTCGATTTTCCTCCCATTTTTACCACTTTACCCCTATTATAAAACACTTAAATGGGCGTCTCTCTGATCAAGCTTATTTATTGGAATAATTAGCGATTTCATTTCATTGCATCATAGCGAATCGTTTGAGGAGATGTAAACTGCACTTAGAAGTTTATGGTTGGCCAAGATATCAATAAAAACTGTTAAATTAGGAATAAAATCAACCTCATACGTGGACTGGAATGTTAAATCTCAACGTCAATGTAAATAAAATATTATTATTTACCTCGTAAAATTATATTTCCCTCTCTCATACCAAAAATGTTCTGCGTGGGAAAACATTGAGTGTATCCATGCACATCAAATGGTGAAACACAAATAAAATTAGCGATTAGAGATGCACCACAACTTGACTCGCTAGAATTTAACGGAATTCTTTTTTGAATGTCTTTCTCCTTTGATTTAATCAATCGAAGGGTATACGGGTAACCTCAATTTGCCCCTGGGATCAAATTATTTCCTAATTCTTCAGTGAAAGCGTTCTTCGTGTTTCCCAACTGAGAATTTGAGGTTGGGCCTACCATATACAGGTACAACTTTATGTGGAATTATAACATGACTATATCCAGTAATAATGATTCCTCAATTTCACTTTAAATGAAAAATGCTAAAGGTGGATTTTGCCTCAAGTCAGATTGGAAACTCATAGGAGAATATAACATACTGCAGTAATTTAACTTAAAACAGAAAATCTGTGGGTTAATGTGATACATTTAAATAGTTTTGAACTCTTCTTCATTTGATTGTAAATTTTTTGAATGTGAATAGTGATTAATTAGATGCACTGTAATTTTTATGAATTATATTATGATACGAATTTATAATAATTTGTTATTCGTTAAAAACTATTATACATTTTATCATTTATTATTTTCATTATTGCAAAAAATAAATTAGATATAGAATTGTACAAAATTAATTAAAAAATAAATTTTAACTCCTTGTTGGATTCAACAATTATATTTCTGCTTAATGAAACCATAATATCAGAAAAATTCTCTGTATCATTCATATTAACTTATGGACTAACTAGATTAATAAGTGTTACAAAAAGTAACTATTGTCATATTTATTCTAGTTAAAAAAGCGTCAGTTTCATATTATGAGAATTAACCCCTCACAAAGTTTGATTGAATAATGCACTTTGGGATGCGGGTATAATTTCCCACTTCATGCGAAAACTCCTTTATCAATCCATTATAAATTATTTTAATAATCTTTCATTTGCATTCAATCATAACCCTGTTTCATCAACGTACAAGTTTTCTACTAAGCTACTGACGAAATAATAAGTAAGTCTCTAATGAGCATTTTTTGGCTTCAGCAAAAGTGTTTTTTTTTCTATGGACTTATAAGGAAAAAATATCTACGTGCTTGGTATAATGTCCTGACCAAAACTTTTTTTAATAAATGATAGTTCCATGCTCAGCTTCGATCTAAAACACTTTTTTTCCTATTAAGGAAATTTTAACGGTATTTAAATTAAACAGTTCCAAGAAATATATTTCAAGGGAGAAAACCTGATACGAACATTGCTTGATTGGAGTGAATGTTTTTGGGAGGCCTTTTAATAATATTGTTTTTCTGGGCTAACCGCGTATTTTCAAATGGAAGGATGAGAGCTTTGCTTTCATTCTAGTCGCCCTGAAGACACCGACTACAATGCCGGCGCAATCATCGTCTTTCGACATGAAGATCCGCGCTGAAATCCTATAAAAACCAATATCAACAAACTTTTCCTTGACTATATTATTAAATATTATGTAGAAAACTTTGCAGATTGAGGAAAATTCTGGCTTAAAATGGAAATTTGTAAACATAGAATCCATCCATCATGCTGGTCGAAAAGATAAAAACCATTTTTATTAAATGGTGCATAAATATTTTCTAGTTGAAACATAAATATTTTATTGATATCACTCTATATCCTAATGCCTATCCGTCTGACTCATTTAAACAAACTGGTCTTGTGAAATTATCACAAGTACATAATTCTTCTGTTATAAAAAATAGATTAACATTTACAATTTACAACAAGATATTTACCTTTTGATAAAGCAATATCGTTCCTTAAGAGAATATATTTTAAGGATTTAAAATATTTGTAATTTAAAAAATATATATATCATTACTTATAAATAGAACATCTTCCATTTGTTCATTCTGTAAATCTCCTTGCACAAAATTTGTTTACAATTGACTATGGTATAATATTGAAACCCAAAGGTTTGCTCATTGTTGCATCTTGTATAATTTAGAATCACCTTTAGTATTTCATTTGTAATTGAAGTGAAAAGACTATAAATTACATTTAACAAATTGATAAGATTTTTGTCATATAAAAATCTCTCTAGCACAAAAAAATACAGATTAATTTGCCCCACTACAATAGTATGCTTAAATAATTCTCAGTAAATAATTTATACTACTCTTACAGTTTCCCATGCTATGTTTATGATATTCTCAATGAAGAACTAACTTTACTCCGACCGGGTTAGCCTGGTGGGTAGCGTGCTCGCCGGCTAACCCAAAGGTCGCGGGTTTAAATCCCGCCCAGGGCATGGTTGTTGTGTTTGTCCAGATGGGTTTTTCTATGAATTGAAGAGGTGCGAAATGACCAAA
>WURS02459154.1:0-13690 GCA_011762765.2 Rhinocypha anisoptera | reverse complement strand
AAAGCCAATGGGGAGCGTTCTGGTTATCAAAAACACTCCGCTTAATAGCCGGGCGTCAGTCAGTCCTTTTCCTACGCTGACGAGTATATAAGGCAGGTCACTGAGAAAACACGCGATAGCTGTGCCGCGCGGAGCTGTGGTCTCTAGGTCATTATTTTTTCACCAGGTCATTATTTTCACCAATCGCAGTTTAAATCACGGGCTGGAGAATCACCAGGGCATTATAAATGTTTAACCATGTGTTTAAGTTTAACCATTGTTAAAGTTTAACTTGTTAAAGTTGTTACATTTGTCACTATTGTTGTGTTCAGGATGAGGGGTTTGGGGGAAAGGGGGAGGTATAGAGGGAGGTGGCTATGAAGAAGACCCAATAATAATAGGGTCAGGATGTTGTGGAGGGTGGAGGTTAAAGAACTGGAGTTGCAGAAGGGGAGCTGAAAAGGTATTGCTGTTCATTGAATAAAATGCAGTTTTTTTAATACACAATTTGGAAAATTTCTAAATTCTCTAAGGCTTCCAGTCACGGTCCCTTACTTTCTTTATGTAAAATTTTTGGTATGAAATCACTAGTGTGGCTGCATTCCAAGAGATGTTTTGCAAAGTGGTAATTGTGATTGTTGTTCCTGAAAGCTGCTTTTTGTTCATTAATCCTAGTTTTAAATTTACAATCCCTGTTTGAACAATGTTTACCACTTGATAATCTGCACTGTGGAGTTCATGTACTACTCCACTTTGTTGAAGAGATTGTATATGATTATTTTTGTGGCCAAAAAGGCAGCATGTTATTTTTCAACCCTTAAAAATGTATTTCCACAAAGTAGAGTCAAAAACTATGTTTTTTACTGACAGTATTGTGACAAAACATTATTGGTAAAGGCAACAGGGAAAGACCTTTATGTAGAACTGCTGACGCCCTATGCAAAGGAAGTTATTTCCTACCATGAATATGATAATTGCACCCATCAATAAAATACATTATTGAGGTCACAGGAGCTCATTGTGCCTTCATATCAGCCTATGGTATAGTTGGTGTTTTGCTTTACTTATACCAAATCAGCCTTTTTGTTAATTAAATTCACTGAGGAGGCCATCACTTAGTGGAATTCCATAATAACACAAATTTTTAATGTTTTTCTTTGTTTTATTTGCATAGAATTTATAGCAACCTTGATCAGTTTCGATGGATTATAGTCATCATCCGTTGAAATTGGTCATGTTGTTATATATTCTCTGGAAATAAAACAAAGAAAAACCTACAAAATTGACGTTTTTTATTAATGAATGATGATGAATTTTCATTAATTGTTTTAGTTTCTTTGAATCCCATCTCCAAACTCCATTTCTTGCCACAAAGAGAAATTTTGAATGGAAAAAATGTAGTTTGGGTAAAAATTAGTTTACCTTTGTCATATTATGAAATATAATAAAATATTCAAGGTAATGTCTTTAGATAATTGCATCATGTTCTCAGTTACTCCTCTTTATATCATATTTCAGATTCTTTGTTACTTAATTGAATGCAGATTTTACCTGGCTGTTTATAGCCGCCTTGAGATTTATGTGCATCTATGCAGTATTTTGTCATCACCCAGCCCTATATGGTCAGAGATTCGTCTCTTGGTCACTTTGCTTTCTACTATGGCTGATGGGACTGAAAAGAACATGACTGAACTTCCTGGGTGGAATCGTATTCAGCAAGGTGAATAGCATGGGTTGATGAATTAGTGGTAGCCATTGGATAAAGTAAATAGATTAATAGATGTGCATAATATTCAATGTACACATATGTTTTAGGTGCTCACACTCTTATTTGATTTAGTTAAAGAAAATTCTTATGAATACATATGTGGCAGAATTAAGGTGGAATGGAATATAGGATACATTGCATATCTTTGATTCCCTTGGTGTATTGAACCAAAATTCCTAGTACACAACTATATATGTATTAGGCATTGGGGAGTGTGGTTAATAGAGGTGAATAAGTTGATAATATATGATACACTGTAGTTGTGTACTACCAGAGGCCTTTAATTAAAAATTAATTTTAAATTAATTTTTTACTTTGGTACAACTTTTAAACATTTATATCAGGACATACCCAAGATACTTTTATTGGAAATGTTGGTTACACAGCATATAGATTATATGATTTTGGAAAGCAATATACATTTTGATGGCATATTATATCTTTTTTAGGTTAAAATGATAAAATATATTATCATAAACAAGAAAACCAAATCCTATATGGTAAATCATAGGCTAGCCAGGTTAGCCTGGTGGTTATTACACTTGCTGCTAATCCAAGGGTTGCAAATTTGAGTCCTGTCTCAGGCATGGGTGGTGTGAATGCCCATTAGTGTTTTTTTCTTTGTTATGTAGAGGTGACAATTGACCGTAGCAGCCAATGCACCTTAAATACAAAAATACTACTACCGTTATAAATTGATGTCGAATTATTATGTTATGGTTTGATAGGGTTGCTATACATATTTTTAGACTATGGTTTCCTTAAATACCAAACCTGTTGACTTGAATTTTAATAATAGTTTTAGTAAACAATCTGGGCATATATCACAAAACTGTGTAGTGCTTATGATGCAAAATGGCATTCTCTGTTATAGTTAGAGTCTGCATTGTACTTAAAATCTCTTGCTTGAACCAAAGTCTGTGTGCTGCAAACTTTTATAATATTAGGTACCTTGGAATAGCTAGTGAAAAGAGAAGTGTTTCGTAAGATAGATGTAGGAAAGTGTTGTGACACACCCTGAGGTACAGACTAAACTAGAAGCAGTCATGAAGATGATGAGTAACTTATTACTTTTTTTACATACAAGATATCCTTTGTAGTATACATTTTACTTATATACATGATTTGTTAATAACCCTTGGAAAAACTCATATCTACTCTTACTAAACATGGAATTTGAAAATGTTGAGGTGCTAGACACACTGTAAATAGTTACATCATATTCCTACATTTTGATCCCTTTTAATGCTTGTATTGTATTTATTCAACTTCCTTAATTTTTAATTGTGTTTATTCATATAGATTTCATTAGTTCTAAATTGTCGTGTGAATATACATCTGCTCCAGGAAAATTGAATTTTTCATTCTGTTCTTTTATTTGTTTCTCTTAAAAATGCTATCTAATCAAAAATATAAGTATTTATGTATCACTATGCATTTGATTGCACTTGCTTTTGTACATGTATGTACATGCATATCTTGTTACCAATTCAGTGCTAGTCTATAAATTCGGTGCCAGCCAGATTAGCCTGAAGGTAACTCACTCGCAGGGTAATTTGAGACAGAGATTCATAGCAGCCCACCCAAAACGAGCGGGATCCGCCCCAAAGGGGCTTCACCTACCGTGATGTTTAGGGGGGTCGGCCGGGCTTCGACCGCTTAAGTGCTAGATTCGAGCTGGAAACCCCTCATTTTGAGTTACACCCCGCGTAGTTGAAAGGTTGCCCAGGTGTCTTCTGACACCCACCTATGCCCATTACCCGGGGTTCCGGGGTTGGGTTGGTTGAGGGGTGTCTCTTCAGGTGGTTGGGGGGTGTCTCTTCGGGTGGTTGGCGCTTGGTATGCAATGACTTATGCAAACGGATCCTACGATTCGTGTTAACCGCGAAACCTAAGCCTAGTCATCCTTCCACCCGGATTGATAAGGGAGCTTTCACTCCCCCCCCTTTGGCGGACTTTTACCACCGGCGAGGGCCACCCCGGCGCTATTCTCTCCCCGGCAACCGGACAGGCGTTATAAAAAGCACCAGTAAATTTCTGGATTTAGTGTTATTTCAGAGGTTAGGTAGGTAGCGAGCTCACTGGCCAACCCAAAGTTCGTGATTTCGAATCCCGCCCAAGACGTTATGATCTCAGATTTGTTCGACGTGTTGTGTTTGTCTATTTGTTTGAGTATTATTTTTACCAAGAGAGACCAAAAGAGATGTTATTGCAAGCCTGATGAGGATAAGTAGGTTAGGTCCTCTATTCCCTAGTTAACTAGCATACGTATTAAGTTAATATATAATTGATGACAATGATCCTGTAGGAATAGACTATTAATGAGTTACTGTTTTTGTTTTCGTAGTGAATAATTATGCATGCATACTCACCCCCTTGCTGCGGTTTATAGGGATGTAGATGTCTTTAACTAGTCATTCTGAATGATTGGAATCAACAAAAAAGTGCGACCATAAAAATATGTACCGAAACCACTTAAGAAGGGAACTTAAAATATCGGGAAAATGCTTAAAAGAAGACTCCAGAAGGGACGTTGCGAGAGCTTGACGTTTTGTTCTTAGCCGGGAGCTCCTGCTGATTCTCACATTCAGCTGTGATACTCAAGAGATTCCGGGTTCTACGATACTTACGTGTTTGACAAACTTTTTCTCTTCCTTTATTATCTCACTGACTTTCATGTAATGTTTCCTGAACTGTCAGTGATTCCGTTGCTTCGTGTTGCCGTAATAACTTTGTCCTATTAGTACTAAGGTCAGTTGAAATGAATTTACTTAATGAAGTACATTTAACTCAATGTTATAAGGTACCGTGCACTTCCTCGGGAAAAATGAGCTAAATAAATTATAAAAAATATTGTTTTTATTTTCCTGGATACTGATGTAACATATACTCGAGAATATGCACCCAAAAAGAAATATATTCACACATAAGGGAGAATTGGAAAAGAAAGGTTTGCCTCAATTAAGGTGGCTGTGTTCACACAGCAAATTCTTTGATTGGCGTTAATTTAAAGTTTTCTTTAATGTAACAACATCATGAATTAGTTAAAAATCTACGGTATAATTAATTTGCTTACAAATATTGCTGTCTAATTTAAGCAGGTTATTTATGAGGAATATCACTTATATATTGTTATACTTCTACGTTATACTATCATTTTCAATCGATTCACTTCACGTGAATGATTATTATTACCACCAATAAATAATTTACTGTTTTAACTCTGAAACGCAAAATGACATCTAGTAATTTTTACCAAAGTTTCTCCAGTGGAGATGAAAATTTTAAACACTGGCAGCCAGTGTCGAAATATCGCCACTTTTCGGCCATCCCTCGTAACATTGGTGGAGACGGATATCTTGACGATCCGCACGGGTGACTCATCTCGGCCGGCCACCCCCGCCAATCCATTCCATGGCGGAAGGCTGCGTGCCTGCCTCCTGCAAACATTGAAATGGGTCGGGTGACGTAAGGGTGTCATCATCGCCGTCATTGTTATTCTAGCGAAGACGTCACCGAGACCAGTAGCCTCGACATCGACTTTCGCTTTTCCCCAGGACGCGCGAGGAAAAATATTCCCTTGAAGGTTTGGGTACTCTTTCCACGAGCTTGGTGCGGGTGAAATCTCCCTCCCCCATGATGGGAGGGCGAGTAGTAATCTTCCTGAGGAGAGGGAGGAGCGGAGGTCGCCCCTGCGGCCTCCACGTGCGGTGGTCTTGAAGGAACGGAATGGGGGATGGGGAAAAGACTTGGCTCTTATAAATTTATTCGCGGAGAAATCTATTGTCAAAGATTCCCACAGAGATCTCACAGTCCATCGGATTTCTCACAAAATAAAACCATTAGCCAAGCGGTTTCATATATTGGATAATTAAGAAAAGTGTTTTCTTTCCAGCGAAGTCCGGAAATTGCTGAAACATGCAGCATCCCACGGTATAAAGGAAGCATCGCACATAATCAACCGGTGTGAAGGAAATGAATGTAATATTTAATTATGTCTCATTTTTTGTAATTTCACCACGCCAATTTGTACATTTTTCTGTTTGAACAACTTCCAGAGACTACGATGAATAATTTTTAATAAAAGAAATGTTCAAAGGAAAAAATTGATTTTATTACTGATAACTGTAATAATTCCTGAAGTTTTAATTTTCTTTGAATGCCAAATGTTGTATTTTAAATATAAGCTTTTGCTTGTGTGTGCATCTCTTATAATAGTGATATGGGGATATCCCATATTCAGGAACGCGAACTGGTACCTTCGGGCTCGCGACTTCGTTCCCCACTAGACTCACTGAACGTCTTTAATTTTGTTTTTTCGGAGGAATATGTGCTTACAGAATGATGCATCATACTTGTATTATATACTCGTATTACAAAAATATCTACCAGCATCTAAAAACATGAATCAATTCAAAACCTTTATAATAATAATCTGAAGAAATTCACTTATTTTTGGTAGTCTTCTTAACACGAAGGCAATTGCGTAGTAAATTGGATTACTTTGTAAACTACCTCGCGACCTTGGTGGACTTCTGGGGGCCTTGGATCTTAGCAAAACGTGGTTAAACGAAACTTTTGTCTCACACTCTGCCTTTCTTCAGCCCCGCATACTTTCCACTGACCTTAACGCCGCGGCGTGCGGTCCAGAATGCCTATTTCCTCTGTCTTCCCTGCTCGTCCAACATTCCTCATTGAATCACGTTCTTCAACATTCCATTCCTTCCTAATTTCTCCCTCACCCTCCACTTTTAATTTCCTCTAGAAACTTCCTCTCATCCCTCACCGTTCTCGAAAATTCTCCTTCGGCCTCCCTCCTCGACTGCCCAATTCACCCTAGTCTCGAAAGCCCAAGTTGTGAAAGGCGAATCTATTTATCCAGTTGCAAACCACCTCAACGCTGAATTGCCAGGGGTGAAAACCAAAAGTTTAATTGTTTAATATACTAAGAAGCATAATAGATTCTGTTAGCTGTTTTCGAACTATTAATTCCTTCTTGTTTACTTATTATAGAGTTTCTCTGAAACACTGCTCATCCGATAAACCTATTACCTAACGCTAAATCATTATTCAAACCAAAATACTTTCTATTTCCTTTCTTTAGATATACATATTATTTTCTAAATGAACGAATAACTTGGTAACTGCACGACGAAACCCAGATCGAGTTTGACGGGGTTGTTATTTCATTTAGAATTGAGTCACGAAGTTATGCTCGATTTCAACTAAGTTTACTTATTCTTGTCCCTCCTTTTGGTATTCATTGTCCCATTCATTGTCACGAGTTACCAGCCCGAGGATTTGACTGCAGACATTCTCCGGGCTAGCTTTCCACCCGTCAGTGTCTTCATTCTTTCGCAATTTCTATATCACTTTTCCTTCCAATATTTTTCTGATAAGTCATCCTTGGCCTATTCCTGCATTTCATTCCTATTAGGATTCGGTCCACCGTGATCTATTGCAAACTATCATCTTCAAATTTTCCCCATTATTTTCCTTCGCCTTTACCTATGTGTAGTCACTGTTCTTTTCGTCACCTCTTCTAAATAACCTTTCATTAGTTACTCATGTATTTACTTTTTTCTTTTTCTGGTTTACCTTCTTCTGTGGCGCTATCTATTGCTTCTAATCTGCTTTTCCCACCATCTGATATCTGTACATAAATTCCATATATGTGACCTAATGAAGTTCTTCCTTGTGGGAAATTATTATTTGCCGAAAGAATTTACACCTTGTTAGAGAGCCTTCTTCCCTTGAACTATTCCACTTATTACCTTGTAAACAGCCCGTTACAACTTGTTTGCTCTTCCATCAATTTTACTTCCTTCTTTCGATTCCTGGAAACAACTTCCTCTTCTCTTACACCATGCTTAACGATTCTGAGTTTGCTCATTCAGGAATATCTTACACTACTCATAAGTAAAATTGAGGCATATCAAAGGTATATATTTCATGAATTGCATAACGAGGTGATTGCATTAATAGCATAGTTAACAAAACATTACTTGGTAGTCTTGAAAAAGTCAGGATAAAAACTGTGGGAAAATTATATGGTTTGCGTTAATAAGATTTCTTATAAGGACCACAAAATCAAACAAAAACATAAGATGAAAGCGAAAAGAAACAGCTTATTCCACATAAAAAACAAACTTTATTTAACGATCATGGTTTCACTGCGAAGCAGCAGATGATGATGATGCTTTTCGATGGTCGCGAAATAGTTTGTTTTTTTATGTGGAATAAGCTGTTTCTTTTCGCTTTCATCTTTTACTAATTCCAATGTCCGTGTTTCACAAGTAAATTTTAGCGCTAATATTTTTCATCAAAATTATACATTTACTTAATTAAAAATTATAATAACGTGTAGTAGCAGGAGTCTCCCATGGTTTATCCTAAGCATTGTAGGTCATCATCCGATAATTGGCTAGTGACAGCTTTCCGGACTACTTAATCATTTTCAATCTCTTTGTTATAATATTCCCTTGAAGAGTTTCTCAAAAAAACACTTTTGGTTCACATCCGCAATAAGTTTCTATGGTTCCTTTCAAATTTGGTCATTACTATATTACCTCGCAACAGGAAGAGTCCATAGTTTCCACCCAGAATTTGAAATGTTTTTTCATCCTACCAATTTAATATTCCTTTAGTGTAATTAAATAGTAAATAGTGAAAGGTTAAATATAAGATAGGAACTTGATGTCGTAATTTATCCTGAATAAAAAGGCAACATCCTTCTTCTTCCTTCCATGTTTAGGCTCGCAGCCTGTTCCGGCTTCATTTTCACCATCTGGTCCTCGGTTTTCCCACTCTTCTCATTCCTGATGGCATATATGCCATAGCTTTTTTTGGAATCCACTCTCTTGGTATCCGTATCACATTTTTTTTTTAATTTTCTTTATTTTTTCCACTACCATTATTTTCTATCCGCGTTCCTTCACGTCCCACCCGTAACCATAGTCTTCTTCAAACCCCTAAATTCCGTCATTCCATTTCACAAAGATCTCTTTTCCACCGAATCCCTGCAGAATTTAATTCCCTTGCCACTCAGTTTCCCTCCTTGGATCTATCCTTTTCGCGAACCGTTTTCCAATCTGTACTTAAACTCAACCTCCTGATTAGAGCTCACCCCCACAGTATACTCCTTTAATTTTACCTAATCCCCTACATCACCTATAATAAATTAGTCATTTGTAAATATTTCTTTATGTATTATTTCTGTTGAATAAGTTTTGCAGTATATTATTTTTTCTGTTTTATTTATTGTAGTCATACAGCCAGTGTAAGAGGCGTTTTTGGCTGTTTTTTTAATATAAATAATCTTCCAGTTTTTTTTACAATGAATTGAGTACCTATCTCTTCCCTGTTATATGTTCCTCAGCCTTGGTACAGCCTTTTAGTGATCGGAGAATTACATTTCTGATGTTTCAATTTGCTTGAGTTTCTTTTGTCACGTTGTCCAGCATTCTGATCCATATAGTAGAGCGGGAATTGCCATTATTTAATATTTGCGTTTTTTTATCTAGTTTTACCTTTTAAGTACCTTCTTATTTGTTCCCCACAACCTCAGGAAAATTAGTTTTTTATTGTCTTTTTCTTCCTCCACATCACAGGTTATATCACATCCGGGTTATAGGACATGTAATATTTGCATTAATATGTGATTTTCGATAGCAATTTTGTTCTTACTGGGATGTCTCTTAGTAAGAACAAAATTTTTCTTTTTCTTCCTCTAATTTCTTCTGTAGGTATTCTCTGAATGATTTCTCCTTAATTTCAATGCTTTGTCTTTAATCTCCTCGTTCCAAATTTTTAAACCATTTTTACGTTTATTCCTAAAACCTCCAGAGCTATCTGTTTATTTGACTCTCTTGATATTATCTCTCTCATAATTAACATCATTGAGTTCTGATTTTGTTTTTCCGAGCAGTTGTTTTAGCCTGTGTTGATACAGATTTCGATTGCCTTTGTTTTTTTTCTATCGATATTTTCAGGTTGTATATTTTGCTCAGCTGTTTTATCTTATAAACCGCTAGTTGCAGTTTATCCTCCTTATTTTTATAACAACCTGGTCATCAACAACGAGCATCGTGTTTAAGTATTCTGAGGGTCCCAATTCAATTCCCGGAGCTATTCAGTCCTTCCATTTTCTCTAAAGGTCATCTTTACAGAGAGGTGTTCGGCATCTAAACGATCTCGGTGACATACTTCATCCTTGTCCTACACATTGGTTTATGAGAATTTCCGCTGTTATTTTTTTTACAGTGATGATAGTGAAGGGTAATCTACTGGTTAAGGTAGGTTTTTGATGAGTATTAGCATAGGTTGGCCGCGTAACATCTAACTTTAATCCCTCTTCAGAACTGTATACTTCCTACCCCCTATCATTCTGTCCAAAATTCCTATTCTCCTCCCACCCCTACCCTGCTTACCCAATATTCTACCCTCTATTGCAACCTTCAGCAACCCATATTTTCCAGTATCTCAGCATTTAGTTTCTTATCTGGAATAATTGGATGTGGAAAACACGGGCTTACCTGTTCTGGAGGTTGGTGATACTCGCTCTCGTCTGGACCTCAGTCACAACGTTTGGGTATATCCATCCGAGTTCTCATTATAGACCAGTCGAGTTTTTCAACAGTCATGCGCCGATGATGTCATTCTCAAGGAAATTGAAGTAGTAGGTAGCTTTCTGCTGTTAACTTTCGATATGTAAACATTTCCTCAGTGTGAATTACAGAGGACTACGTCAAAGACTACGTCAAAACATGAAAATTAAATATATTGAAAACCCTGTCAATTTAACGAGTGGTCTTTAAGTTGTTCATATACACGATTCGTCTGACTGTTCATCGAGTTGAAATATCAAAGTGGTAAAATTGACTAAGATGGTTGTCCGGTACCTATGTGACAACAGGTGTCCTTCGACACCTTGGAGGGCACATCACTCATCGCTATCTCAATAATACAAGGTCTGCTTATCATCATCTTTGGTCTGGCATATGAAATACAAAAACTATCCTAAACAATGTAGAATCTGGATGGTCATATGCGATATATATGTATTCCAACACATTTTTTTTCTATTGTAGGTACGTTACTGTAACAGGGGTCGGTACTGTTTTACAATAGAAAGCAGAATAGTGCCAAAGGCTTTGATAACTATCGATATCGTTTAATAGATTAAGGTAAGAGGAAAAGAACGAAATTTTCGCCTTTTTTGGCCATGTCGAGTGAGCAATTACGTAAAATTTGCTTCAAGAACTGCCTGAAATGATGGCATATATCAAATTCATGAACTGTAGCAACAAGGAAATAATCTTCAAGTTCAGGAACCCGAAGTTTCGAATTATACAGGAGCCCCCTGGTTAATTAAAAACTTGCGTCTCATCAATCCGCGTGCCAATAATATCTGCCAGTCCGTTCCCCGGAAATCGGGTTAATCGCTCAGCTTCAACAAACCACTCCCACTTATCTGAAAAGTGTGTCGACGTTTATCGGGCTTAATGAACTGGCGAAACGGTCTCGGTGTCTCATCTCTGAATTTTTTTCTAGTTATGATGAAACCACTAATCTCATAAAAGAACGCAATTTCAGACCGATTATGACGAATGGATCCAAATTCTGAAATCTTGACAAAATATTTTTTAAGTAGTACGTACAAAAAACTTTGTACCAAGGGTTCTGAAGGCTACCAATCGGGAATCTGAAGTGAAATTCTCCAAGAAAAAATGGTTAACTGCTTGGCAACCTAAGTGATACTGCTTCCATTAAAATACAAATTTGGTACAATATTGGTACTAACCAATATAAATGAAAAACAAAATAGAAATTCAAATTTTATTCCGCCATACACAGAATCCGTTAACCAAATTAAAGAGAAATTACTTATCATTCGATCAAAAATCAATGAAATACATTATTACCACAGTCTATTAACCAAGCATTCATTTATTTCAAACGAACTTTGGTGGTAATTCTAGGATCATTTTACAGATCCATGTATTTACATAATCGTGTTTTTACAAATTCCTTGGCCGTCTTTAAAGAAACGGAAAAACTCAGTCACAAAATTAAAAAAATCCCCTCCTCCAAAAATAACCCCTTAGTATAACCTGCTATTAATAGGAAAAGAAGAATCCTGAAAGTCAACCAATTTCAGAAAAGACCGAAATATTAGGTTACTTTAATAGACATTCTATCACTTTTATACGTGTTTCTGACGGACCCGTTGAAAAAATACTGCCGTGAGCTTATGAGTATATACGTTGTAATTGATTAGTGCCCTAAGATTTTTGTACCATTATGATGACGATGTACCTTAATCTGCAAATATTTTATACCTTTATTCATCCAATCTAAAATGCCGATATGATTCATCCTTCTTCTTTGCTTATTCACCATTTTACCTTCTGGCTCGGTTTTCAAAACCCCTTAACCTTTTTAACATTTTTCCCCCCGAACTTTAAATGTCCCCTCCGCAGCGAAAGGGTCTAACACCGCTTATTTTGTCTTTCTCTCTCATAAAACTGTATTCCTTGATAGTATACTGAATCTGAGTCTGAATCCCCACCTGTCAAGCGGGAAACCGAGGTTCGATTCTCCGACGGGGAAACTTATTTCTCGGCCGGATTAGTCTGGTCAATTCTGCCTGCCACCGATCACCTTATTGAGTGCCACCCAAACTTGATCGTTGTCTGTTGCAGTTACGTAAAAAGTTGAAATGTTAGAGAGGACAATGCGGTGCTGATTTGCCCTGGTAAATAAAGGCATATTCAAGTTATTCCCTAATATTTTTTGTAAAAAATTTCATTACGACCACAAAATGCACTCTAGAGGATACTTCATAAGGTTGCAAAGCCTTGGACGCCACCATTCAGAGAACACGTCTTTTCCTAGTCTTAGTAGTAGTAACACAAAGCAGCTTGGACCTACAACGTCAAGCGAACCGAGTACTCCTCATCTTTGTCGGCGGGGAAAGCAGCTGTTTATTATTCCAGCGGATGCTGGCGAGAAAGATCGACGTCAAGTGACGTATTCGAATCGTTCAGCACTGTTTGGAGTCTCTTTCAGGGGTCGATAAAAAACGACATGGCAAATGGCGTCAGAGGACGGATAATTTTCGGCTGCTGGAGGAAATTAGTAACAGCACGACCACAACAGTGCATGATAAATGTTTTTCCCCATTAAGTCAAAGTTTTAAGTTGATATATGCAGAATATATAGTAACGTAAAACTTCTACTTCAATGCTACTTTTCACGCGACAGTATTAATGAAAAACCGAACAAAATCAATAAATGTAGATATGTGTGTAAGTTACAATGTTTAAAAAGCAGTTATTGCAAAGAATATCTAGGAAATTCCTGAATTACGTATGCATAGATAGAAATGAATGCTTTATCTGATTATCCTGCATACTTTCCCTAAACGTTCTATATATATAGATATAGATGTTCATGAGAAAACTCATACGACCACAATATATGTGGCTGACAGTCACAGGGGTGGCGACGAAGAAAAAGATGGTAGCGCCATCGAAATAATCGGACCATGTTATTTGTGAGTGTTATATATTTTTGTTTTCTGTTTGTTCTTCGTCGCCATCCCTGTGGTTGTCAATTACATATATATATTTATATATTGGTATGTCAAGTGAGGGTAGAGTTCACCTAGTACTAGGCCGTGGAAACGCACATCAGGCTAGAGGGTCCAGTTCCTTCCCCTGTGCCGGCTGTGGTTTCCCGCAAAGATATGGTACCCGAGAAATCACTCAGCTTGGATTTAGCTGAAGGTGTCCGGGGTCGTCACCGGGTTTCGAACTCCGGTCCCCCGGTCAATAGCCAAGCATTCTACCCACTGGGCTACCAAGACCTATATATATATATATATACTTCAGGAAAACTCAGACGAGCAGTAAACACGAACACACGCACACACTTATACAC
>WURS02459143.1:0-13690 GCA_011762765.2 Rhinocypha anisoptera | reverse complement strand
ACATTTGATAATCATTTGCATGGAGTGATTTACGGAGAGTGAAGGAGAGGATATTTGATTTTGCAGGATTTATTTTGTGCTTTCTTGATATCATGAATGAGGCTCCTTTCAGGTGGTTCCCTTACACCGTATACACATTCCAAATGGGGTCTCAAGAGAGAGATTTATAGCATCACTCATGCACCTTTAAATCACTCCTACCAACAATGAAACAAAATATTTTCTTTTTCCTGTACACAATTTTTTTTGTATGTGGGGTCTTCATGACAAGTTGTCAGTGGTACTTGACTGAATCAAGTACTTTTATTTCATTGTCACTCAGTCAATAAAAGTTATGCCAATTAGCAAAAACAAAAGAAATGCTGGGAATAACTTGAAATAAATGTTCTAACAGATGACTTAAGAGGTTGTTGTAGGAGTGGCTAAATCAATTTCCCACAGCAAAATCCTTGATCTGTGAGTAAAATTGATTATTGAATGAGAAGGAGTCATTGGATGAGATATTTAATGAGAAAAACAGTGCTAGGAATGTTTGGTGTATGCTATTTGGACAGGAAGTATTAGAGTGAGGAGAGGACAGTTGAATTGGAAATGTATTGAGAAGAGCTGTCTTTTGTGCCCATGAGGATTGTGACTACAGTAAGGGAGGTGGAGTCTAGGAGTTTGATAAAATGATTGATACCTTTTATATTAGGATAAGAAGGGTTCCAATTGGGATCAATTAGTTGCACTGGGCTCATATTACAATTTCATGCAAATCACATCCACAGTTCACTGAACAATCTATTTGTCTGAATCACTTTCTATTTTCAATGCTTTTAAAGTTCTTTGCATTTTTAATTCATCAAAAAATTTAAGTTTGAGACAAATACATTAGTGTGCAGGAAATAATGGTCATAATACTCTATTCATTGTTTTTGAGTCGCATCATTTTTTATTAAATATTTTTAAAATACTGGATAGGTATCAGCATATTCATTTTACCCATTGTTAAGTCTCGTAAGTACAATTCTGGCATTAAAATTTTATCAGATGGATCATGATAGTCTACAGCTTCTTAACACCTTGATAATCCCTGGGAATGGTGCCCATATGACATATATTTAGCATCATACTTCTCTGGTCCTGTGGGTAAAGATGTTCAATATGTGTATGATTTCAATATTTTTAAATGGTTTATTATATGTTCTGTTCTATATAAGTTATCACTTATGTACTCCAAGTCTCAATATTTATTTTATCCAATTGTAAAACTATTTTATGAGTTATTAAGTTTTATCTTAATCAATATTAAATTCTCAACCAGAGTCATTATTTTTTCAGCACACTCTTAAGGAGGATTTATCTGAAAAGGGAATAGTCTGTTCTTAAACTGAACCTTGTTTCACAATGTGTTCAGTGAAACTGGGCAAAACCACAAAAGTATTTATTTTTTAAGATTTCTGCCTGCCACAAAGGTATGCCTAATATCTACATATCCTACATTATTTCTTTTTAGCAGAAAACTGGAGCAATTAATAATTGAGGTCCTTGAGACAAAATAACTAACACAGGTATAACTAACTCTCTTGTTTATTACTCTTTCTTATATAACAGAATATTAAAAATATTATTTGTGGGGGGATTAAAAGAGTACTAACAATGATAACTAAAATTTCAAAGTTGACTTGGTATTATCTGTATAAAATTTGGAAGTACTGATTTCGATTCTTGTAAAAATACATTTTCAATGGTGAAAATTTGTTGCTTCTGATTTTATTCCAATAAAAAAATGATAACTATGTAAAGTTCAATTCATGCCTGAATTTTCCAAAACTATCTGCACATCAAATTCCCAGATGAAAAATCTGCCCAATCCTCTTTGAATTTAGGAAAAAAAGCAGTTGGTCTATTCTTTCTCTTTGTGGTATTTCCTAAGAGATTCTTCTCTGTTTCATTAGTGGTACAAATTCAATATAGTTACAACTTAACCTTAGGGTATAATATCCTTAAATGTAAGCACAATCCATAATTTGAAGAACAGTATGTACTTTATCTTTGTTTTGTAAGAACACCCTAAGCATTCAGGTACTGACTGTCTAAGCCTAGTTGCAAATCCAGTTGATGTGTCTGGACAACTTAAAATCTAATAGTTATTTTTTTCTGTCCGCTGGAACTTGTGAGAAACTAACTTACTCCTCTACTATGAACTGGTATTTCATATGTGGTAGAATTTATTTCTGTGGTGATTATGTGGTATATATTTACGTTTCGAAAATATATTAGTTGAAGGAATTTATGATCAATATAATCAGCCTTTATATCAAAGCATTTCTCACATAACTACAGTATCAGATTCTTGTAAGAGAAAGCAACCAGAAAGGTAATGATTTTTTGTGAAGAATATTCTAAATTTTATTTTCTGAAGGGTTTTGACTATTTGTGTGAAAATTTCATGTTCCATATCCCATTGTTTTTATGAGAAAATGATTTCTACTACTGAAGTAATTTGTTATTCATATGATTTTAGATGGAGATTAACATGGATTATCATTCCCTTAGCAGTTTTTACATATTTTATACAGAACCAAAACTGTTGACTGTAAAAATCAACATTCTTTAAAATTCATATTGGTAATCTAAAAAACTTTTGAAAATAGATACTGTGAATCTCTTGCCCAAAATCAGAATTTGACTTCTCTTAGGTTAGTATCATGTAACAGCCTACAAAGGAGATATTATCTGGCATTGTATTATTGAAGATTGCTAGAAAAGGATCTTATAATCCCATTCTAATTCATTGTAGGTAAAAAAATAATCTTTTTGTATAAACAATCTTAATAAAATTGAAATATAATCAAAATTCTTCTATATATGTAGTTCTAAAGGGAATATTTATTGTCTAAATCAGTAATCTAATTTGTGTTCTATTTACAGAGACTTTTAAATGATGACTTTTACTTCCATCTTGAAATGAGTAATTTTTTTCCAGAAAAATATTTTTTATCTATCTCTGCCACCCCTTAGTATGTATTTCAAAAGTAATTGTGCAATATCTCCCACTCACCTTCCCTCTCTTTTACTGTGACATCATTACCTTCAATTTATCCCATCTCATTCCTTTTCTTCCTCCTTTTCTTCCTCCTTTTCTTCCTCCTTTTCTTCCTCCTTTTCTCTTTCTCTCTCTCCTTCCTTTGTTTCATTCTTTATATGTCCGCTCACTGCTCTCCCTCTTCTCATTCCCCTCAATCATATACGTATGTATCAAGAGCAACTAATCTCAGAATTCCAAGGACCATTTGTATCATGTACATCATTGTATGGTGCAAACAGAGTGGCATTAATAATAATCAGGGTTTTCATTTCTTAATAAAAGACAAAACAAGATGCAACCTTGTGATTGGTTATGGTAAGGCTATTTTTTTATTATTAAACCTGATTGCAATCATTTATCTCACTTATGTCCAAATGAAATTTTACCAATAAATGCTATTGAGTCAGGTGAGATGGTGGAAATGATCCATAATCTAATACAGTGGTTCCCAAAGTGGGCACTACTGCGCCCTTGGGGGTGTTGCTTTGGTCTAGGGTGGGTGAAAAGAAACAAGGAAGTTACGATCGGGGGGCGTTTGTGCATAGGTTTACGGAATTGAGGGGGGCAGTGGCTGGAAAAAGTTTGAGAAACACATCTTAGAAATGAGGACAACTTGCAATTTCCATTTAAAGGAGAAGTTTTTAAAAGTGGAAAGTGTAAGTTGTCCTCATTTCTTAGAAATTTTACCAATAGAATTGCATATTTCATTGGACCAAATTTAAATTTTGTATATAAAACAAGGTTAGCACAACTATACTGGAACTCTATGTACCATATGTAAATTTATGAGTAACTTATACATAAATATTTAATTATAACTCCATTCTCATATTTATATAAGTTTACATTTTTTTGATATCTGAAATAAGGAAATTACTGTGAATTTACTGAAATCCAGTGTGTTATCTATATTGCTAATTTTAGTTGGTACTTTCTTATGACATATTGGCAGTATGTTTTTAATTATAAAAATATGCTTGGAATGTATGAATGTGAAAGAAATTTTTTGGAATGCAAATGCAATTTTTAGAAAATATACATTGTGGGTTTTGAGGGAATTATTTTATATATGTATATATGAACATAGTTTGTTTTAATTCAGGGCAGTATATAACCAAGCAGTATCTTCCTTTAAAAGTTGTAACAAATAAAAATGTTGATTTAATGACAACTTTTGTCTCCCAAGGAATTTACTGTACCGATGATGTATGAAATTTGACTGATGTAAACATAATCATGTAATAAATTTGTTCACTAAAATTGTGGGACAGTTTTAATATACCATATACATTCTAATGACTTAGGTTCATCAGTTGGAATCAGTCTAGTGTGGTCAAGTACGAGTATTAGGTTTCCGACATTCTGAGGACTTTCCTTTGATTCCTGAATCTTTTTGCCAGTCCAGATAGTGACCACCATGAAGTGAAATGAATAGGGGAAGTGACTATTTATCAGCATTGCAAACAAGTTACGTAATTACTGATCATGTACTCATGAATATGATTGAAGAATACACACAATTAATTGAACTATTTTATAGTTCAACTGTATTTCAATATATTTACAATGTTAATTATTCATAAGATATCTATGTACACACTCAAAATGTTGTTTTTGGTATTTACCCAAGCAAATGTAAATTGAATTCTTTGCTACTTGAACATGGCAGCTGCATCTCTGTTCTATAGTCCATATTCTTAATTTTCTTTGTTTTATTGTTTTGATGGATGAAGAAGGTAGCATTATAAGATGGTGTATATCAAAAGATCTCTTCAATTATTTTTTGTGATCATTTTCCGAATACTGTTTCATTACAATCTTCCTGAGATACAACATAATAAAATTTTGAGTCTGATTTATGCAAAACACTCAATTTGGCTACATATATCATTAGTTAACCTAATAGAATTTGTGTTAACTTGTCAGAAAAGTTTAGAACTAATTTATTTAAACTTGTATTTCTGAAAATTTAATTTTTCCTATGGCTTATTATATATTTTTTATTCAAAGACTATCTGAGGTATTCTCTTTGAAATGAAATTTACTGGTGAGAGAAGAAAAACTTTGCATTTTCCACATATAATTTTATTTCTTTACGACCCAGGTTTCGTCGCGTAGCGGCATCATCAGGAATGAAATTTACTATTCTGAGCTACTTAACTCATTTTATTTTACAGATACATATGTGTCAATATATTTTCTAAAATGATTTAATTTGAATCAGAGTAATTGAATAATATAATTAAAGATTAATCAAACTTAACTTCCAGATATTTGGCTTATAAAGAGTATGGTAGTGATGAAAAAAATAAAAAATAACCAAAACCTGTGATCCATTAAATTGATATGCTGAGTGTTAGAAGAAAAGTACTCATATGAGAATGGAAGGCTATTTCATGCTCTTACAGGTAATGCTTTTTGTTTATTTATTTTTTACATTACTAATATGAATATTACCTATGAATAAATACTCTCAATATAAAATATTTTATTTCTAGACTTGATCAATGATATGAAGGAGTAGGTCATGTGAAAATAATTGCATGTAAATACATATTTGATTTTTAGCTGCATTTGTACCAAAAAAAATCTTTTTTAATGAATGGTTGCCGTAATTCAGTTTCACAGTTTGGTTTCTTGATAGATTTACTTGCATCACACTCTTATTTCTAAATTCTAAGAGTTTTATAATACATATATGGCCATATGCATTCAAAGAGGAATAAAATCAATTTTTGATCCTGAACAGGTTATAAAGTACAGCTTTCTCATCTTTAATAATATAGTTTCAATTATATTTCCATGATGTTGTCCAAATAGGAAAAACATTTGAACAGTGATGTCCTGCCGTGTCATCCTGAGCTGCAGATATATATATATATATATTTATCAGATATATTATCAGAGCTGCAGATGTCTATAAATTTTATTTATCATCTTGTGGGACTGAATTAGAATCCAGAAAAGAAAATGGAGGAGATGGGCAGATTATCAAAAGAAGTGATAGGCAAAGGGAATCCAATATAAAAAGAATAGTAAATTTAAAAAAGCACTAAGGTAGGTGAAAATTTCAATATCTTGTCTTAGCTTCTGATAATGATTATTACCTAACGCTCAAGATCAAAATATGCTTCATGAATCTGACAAATTATTGCTAGCATACAATTTATTTTTCCATTATGAATAATGTTTAAAGAAATTATTGGTGGCATTGCATTACTAAATGACAGGAGTGAATAGGTAGGTGAACTGGATGGGGTTTTTACATTTTTCATATATTTTATTTTATAAATCAAACCTGATAATATACATGCGGTAGCCCACTAGATAAAGATCTTGGCTATTGAACAGGGAACCTGGGTTCTTGGCTCAGTGACACCCCTGAACTTTTCCAGATAAACCAAGCTGAGTGATTTACTGGGAATCAATTCCTAGGAGACCACAGACAGCAAAGATCAAGGAACTGGGCCCTCTACCCTGATGTGTTAAATTTCACGTGCTGTTGAGCTTAGTACTAGGTGAGCTCTACTCTCACCTATCAAATGGACCTTCGGGTTGACGACTTTTTCTAATATGTATAGTTATTTCAACCCAAACCATTTAAATAGTTTTGTTTTCCAAAGTCTTTCTTTAATGTGTGTCTTCACATGTGTTAGTAGGTGACCCAAGTAGATGGGAACAAATTTAATATACGTAATATCATTGAAGTGCCACTTATTCGGAAAATTTTATTCTTTTGATCATAAACAAAAAATCTTGACGAATTCATTTGAGTAATTACAAATTATATTATTATTACTTTATTTTTGCAAAATGTTTTTAAAAGTCCTTTGTAAACTCCTGTTAATCTGATTTTTTAGCAATGACCAATTTCATTTTTCCATTTAAAAAATGAAGCAGTAAGAATCTCTGTTTTCTACTATAGTCATTTGAACTGGGGAAAATTGCCCAATGAAACTCTTAAGTCATGGCGCCACGACTGCCATCGGTTTTAAATAACAGATAGCGCCACGTGCCCTTGTTTAGTTTGGACTTTAGCCGACAGATGTCGGGACTCGCGTAGCTATGGTCTTATTGCGAGGATTGTAAGACAAATCAGTAGGTAGTGGGGCCCCTCACGAGATCGAAGTGATAGTGGTGATGGGCCTTGGAGTAGAATACTCTCATGTGTGCACGACCTCATGAACTCCGCACGAATTAAATAGGACCGCCGACTGGTACTCCACGGAGCGGCCGTCGGGTTTTGTAAAGGTGAACGTCGTGAATGAATGGAGGTCTACCATCGCTAAAATGTCATTAAAGGTGAGTTACGCCGTCAGATTTAACATTTGTTATCCATTTAATTACCGTGTATGCATTTATTATAAATTTCTTTTTATTACTGCGGGAACGGAGCGTGGTAGAATCGCTGTTGAAGGTGCGCTCTTAATTTCTTACTGCCTTACTGATTACCGATTGGTGCGAAAAAAATTTAGAAGGAAGAAAAGGGTTTTAAAGTAATGAATTAAAATTTTTGGTTCGTGAATTTTTGGAAATAAGGAATTATTTCGTATTACTTTTTCGGTACAAAGACATTTTCCGTGACTTCACTCATGAATATTTCTGCCGTGAATTTAAAAATTCACGATAGAGCACAACGGCCCCTCTTTTTACTCCCAGGAGAAAAAAATGCGTCAACGTAAGTGAATTTATAAATTATCTTAATATTAAAAAAAAGGACGCGTAAGATTTTCCACCGATTTAAATTATTTCCATGGACTTCAAAATATTTTCATTAGCGCATCCAAAATTTCATTACAATCACTAATAGCACAGTATCAGAAATATAAATGAAATATGTCTCATCCCGAGTTTTAATTTAGAGGGTATAAAATTGACTAGGCGAACAACAAATTGAAGATATAAATCTTGTCTGACCGTAGTTTCCTATTCAAATGCAATATATACATCCTAAATTGGAAAAGAAAGCATTTGTGTTTTGGCGGGGGGGATGGGCAGGGGTATGGGTTAGTCTCAACGTGGCTATTGTCTCCGTGATTCCAGGGATGAGCTTGTATTTCCTCATTTCAAAAATTTCTATCTGTTCTCGATAACAATCAATTCTTCCTCTGCAGAAATTCAACGACTCGGAAGAAAATATTTAAATAGTATAGGGGTAATGTTGGTTAGTGTATAAATTAGGTAATCCTTTATGTTAGCGATAGTAAACCTAACATGTTGATTCATAGAAATGGTTCCCAAATTAGTCCATTGTTTCTTTCAAGTGTCATGTAATTATAAATTATTATAAAATTTCCACCCATTATATCTCTTTTCCGTTGTGAAATTCTTACTAGGAAATAATCCGTAGTATTAGATATGTGTTTGTGTGTACCTAATTATATTTTCATTTTATGATGATCGAGTCATTAAATTTCCCATACGCGCCAGTTCTCTGTCTAACGTCCCTTTATATTCGATCTGAAAAATAGGTAACATTCTGCTTATTCATGCCGGGTATTGACATTTATGATTATCGACAGCGTTAGCAAAGTGATACGAGAGCTCAATTACTGACCTGAGATTGAGAACCAACCTATTTTTCAATATCCACCCCCTGTTGTGATAATTCCCCAATTAGTCCTTAGTGAAAACGTATTTTTTAATAACTGAACATAATTATTCAGTGTCGGAGTTTTATGTTGCTACTTTTACAACATCGTGAGCAAATAATTAAAATTTACTGCGTTAAAATGTTGCCGTGATATTCTGCTCATTAAAAACCTTTAAGGAGATAACGAGAAGGAATGACTGTTCGAAATTCAGAATTTCACAGCCATCAGTACCGAGTTCCGATGGAATATTATTCTCGAGTCCCATGGTGAAATTCTACATTCTTTTCCTTTGGCAGAAAGTACATCTGTGATTAGCGTTCGGAGAACATTCAGCGAAAGCGAGCGCGTTCGCCCGGTATATAAATAAATTCTTTTTAAGTTCCATTCCTGGCTATGTTACTGGTGCGCGACAAATTGGGCATTAATGAGAGTTTCACTTCTGTTTAGAGTTCCACTGCAATTCAACGTGAAATTTCTCTGTCTCTGTGAAAGAATTTGTGGTTATAAATTCAATAGCGTATAATAATCGATAATGAATATCCAGCCTGTAATTTGACCCTAAATTATGCGGCCATTACATGCGAACGGGAGGAAATTTCTCTAATAAATTGCCGTCACAGTTTGAGAATTCTGTGGTCCTACAAAAATTCAATTATACGAATTAGTCAAACTATTCATTGCTCGTAACACCGTGTAAATTATGTAGTTACAGGTAAAAAGGAAATTGTCCAATAGAAAGTTTTGTACTTCATATTTATATGAAAAATTATGGCAGTTGTTGCCACTTTGTGCGCATGCTGTTTCCTGAACGCAGAAATGTTAATTCACGTGACCGTGGGTTTTCAGCTCGCGGCGACGGTAGAGGGAAGCCAGTGCAAATGACTAGCGTCCGGCATTTGGCAGGAGGTCCATGGCCCGCAATTTATTGGACGCGTGTTTGCATTTTTCTCCATGGTGATATTATTCTTTTTTAGCTTTTTTTTATCTCTTCTGGAATCTTCGAGTAGGTTTATTTTCTGAACGGTCTCTTGGCGACTCCAGTGGCAGAATATCGAGAGTAAAATAACTAAGGATATTTAATGTTGATATGGAACCCCATCCTTTTTCGGGACGTTTTACCTTTAGCGTGTAGAGTTTTGAATTTTTGCGAGCATCCTAACGTCGCTCATCCCACCTCCAACCTAAAAGTTCACCGCTCAGAAAAAATTAAGAATATACCCCCTGCGGCTCCTGTCGTATCGAATAGTTTCGGAGAAGCATGCCCGGGAGAGAGTATTTAGTGTTGAGGCCTCTTGGGGCTGATTTAGTAACCTCAATCTATCCACGATGCGTCCTATGAACCTTTTATCTGTCCTCCATTTGATTGGAGGGATTTTTTTGCATTGTTTTCAGTTTTATTATTGGTAGTGTTATTGTTGTAATTAGGGTTTGTCGACGGCTATGATCGTTCACAGTTGAAATCGAAGAAAAATATCCAATTGGACTACCACAATATCCATGCCCGAGGCGGGATTAGTCGATCCCGTGACCTTTGCGTTAGCTGAGGAGCTTTGCTACCTACGACTATAACCCTGTCGGCACGTTTTTTTTCGTTTGAATATGATCATATGGGGAAGGTATACATGGTATACATTGCATAAATCGGTGATGCATAGGCTCCGGACCTTCTCTCCTCCAAGTATGACCCATCGCAACCGCTGGAAGAAAACTCCGCGATCAAGAGTCAACAAGACAATGGAAATCTACCAGAAATTTCACTTGTAATTCATTACACGGAACGTTTTAAGAATGAAACTTGAATTCAGGTGTGAAAATTCTGAACTCACAGAAAATTTTTTTTCGTGATTGACAGTGCGGATATGTCGGGCAAGCGGCGAGAATATTCTTTAGGATTCACTCGGATGTCGCGTATCCACTGGTGGATCGATGGATTCGTAAATCCCCTTTGACGCAGACGTTGAAAATAAAAGCGGAATGCATTTTTCGCTCCACTGCGGTCTCGCGGACCCTTTTGCTTAAGCGTTGCGACATCCTAAAAAATACATCTCGCTGCTCCCCCATCACTCGTCTCTAAGCCGCGGTGCGTGTGGGAGATTGCGGATTGATTTTCAGCAGTTTCCTCTTCGTCTTCCGAACAAATTTTACCACTTCCACCGACCTTTCTCTGGCATTGGGCTTTACGCTGGATGATCAGATCCTTCACCTGACATTTTCCGAGATATTTTTGTGGATCTTTTTAGTAAAGACATGATGAAATTAGGCTCGTCAATTGTCCTGTCGCGAGATCTCTCATATTGTTATCCAGAGTGAAGTTTTTTCGGCTCAGAATTTTTTCTTTTGGATAATAAAATTTGCTTTTTATAAGCAGTTGTGGCCATATCGGGGGAAATTCCACCGCTGGAATGGTCTCTTTACCAGGTCAGTCTTCCACACTTTTCGCCCTCTAAACACGGGTTTCACTAACTGTAAGAGGAATCACTCCGTCGCTGACCACTTTCTGACTTATTATTAAGCGTCTGACCATTATTTTATTTTTAAAATCTAAATACTAAATATGTATACTGAGGTCAATTTATCAACTTATTGGAAAGTGAAACCAAACAAGTTATAAAGAAGAAAAAGTAAAATCTGGAATTATAATGAATAAACAGGGATTATTGGTGATGAAATGATTTTGGGTTAGAGATTGGTTTATGTATGCTATAGCAAGCACCCTCTTAAGTTAATGTCGGTAGTAGCAGTGGTTAAGAGGCACTATACTTCCTCTTAAATGTGATTAAGGGACTAACATAAGGTTAACACTTGACGACTTACCTCTAATTCTTCGAAGGATAGTAGACTTCGAGGCTTCTAAAGTTGAATTGAGTTACAAATTTCGCTGGCTCACGAGACATACTAGAAATTAATCTTAAATGGTAAACAATGTCACTTCCTCTTGACAGAGCATTTCAATGCACAACTCTAGTACTGAAGAGGCTTTCAATATTATAGATTCTATAGGATTTAAGCTAATACCGTCCGATATCCTAATAAATGAATCTGATAAAATGAAAATGTGATTAATATCTTTTCGGATCTGGTTTAGGAAAAGAATTAAAGCCGCGTTTTAGTAATTGCTGGTAAATCGGGTGTCAGCAGTGTCGTTATATGTTGTATGAGGATCACAGAGTAATGGAATATGACAGAAGTATGGATGTTCAGATTTATTTTGTGCTTGGTCAATACTAACAGAAAGTTTGCGCTATTAATTCCTATGTGCCGACCAATTTGGTTGCTTAAAAGCTGGATTCTTTTGTTTATCAAAACATTTCTCTCCTCCCTTTTCTGTTTTTTCTTATTTCTCCCCTCGATATTATTCTTTTTGAATAGTCGAACAGACGTTTTTCACTTCTCAAGTATTATTTAATGCTTAAAATATGTAGTTATAATATCCAGTATTATTTATTCTCACAAATCTTAAATTATTTTCTGCATAAAATTTCAGTTGTTCCGCACTGTATTTCTTATCTGAGGTGCCATACTTTTTTACATTTCTGTTACAAAATTCTCATATTGTTTATTTTATACAACGTTCTGTATATATACTATTTTTTATGATTTTTGTGTGAATTCTTGTCCCAGTCTCATTCTACACGTTATTGAATTCTCTGTTACACACCGATCTAAACGATGCAGGTTGCCGTTGATACTGTTTAGTCCGCAGTGCGCCCATTGGTATGCAGCTCAACTAGATGCAGTAATGCTCTTCCCGATGAACTAGAAGGCAATCACATTTGCGAAGGAAGTACTATTTAGGATCCAAGTATTGTGGCTTAATTGAACGGATGTATACGTTGGATGCCTTTCATCGCCAATGGAAACAGACCTTTCTCATCAATCAATTAGGACAGTCTTTGATATCGTACCCACTTATTTAATGTAATTTTGACTTGGATACTCTCTGATTGAAGAAATTGGAATTTTGAGTTATATCGAACAGGGCTGAGTGAAGTATTGAATTAATCACTTATATAATTTATCGAAGTGAGGAAATGTTGGTACGGGGTGATATAACAGAATCATATTAAAATATCAATCAGCGTAAAATTTGATCTCAAATCGGCCATTCTCATTGGCGAACCTATGAGGTTGAATCTTGTAAATTTGTGCGGAAGAGACTAAATCGAATGAGACTAATTTTTTATGAAACAAAATGGAAATTATCATTTTGTATATTTGCACAAAATATTTTTTTGTGGAAATATACAAAGTGATAATGTCTATATTGTTTCATTACGGAGTTTCACAACGTCATGACCTCTTCAGTGAATTTTAAATATTTATTTTGTATTTTTTTATGATAAAAAATTGTTTTAGTTCAGCTACACCCCTTCTCGCACACAAATTTTATTGGCGCCGGCCTGGCTAACCTGTAGGGCAGTGCGCTCGCCGGCTAACTCAAAAGTCGCGGGTTCGAGTCCGGCCTAGGGTATGGGTGTTGTTATTGTCCAATAGAGTTTTTTCCATGAGATGAAGAGGTGCTAAATGACCAAGCTGTTGACGCACCCCATCAACAAAAATACTACTACCTATTTTAATGGCATTTGTCCTATGTTCCTTATTGGTGGCCCCTCGAAGTTCCGAGTACCCGAGTAAAAAAATGAGTGCTAATGCCTCGTGGAGACAATCATTTTCACTGAGTGTGCCTTAAAAGGTGTGGGATACGATTCTCCACACTCCTGATCTTCCAAAATGTAGGATGTGGCACGATTTAGCTTCTTTAACGAGACAGAAAGGACTCCGTGGGATGACGACCACGTCTCGGGAGGTTCTCAAACTCGCGGCCTTATCTTCGGCGGTCCCAACAAGTTGTCCTGGACGGCTACCCGGGACAAATTTATTCTAAGAGGTCACGGGGCGGCCAACTGTTTAACGTCAGTATGCCGAGCTCCTCATAATATCGATCATAGGGGAGGCACTGCCGACATGCTGCCCCCCCCCCCCTCCCGGAAAACAGCTCCAAAGGGGAGGGGGGGGGGGAGTC
>WURS02459123.1:0-13693 GCA_011762765.2 Rhinocypha anisoptera | reverse complement strand
AATCAATTAAATCCAATGACTCATTTTAAAAAATGGTTAAACAATATTTACATGACAAGCAGTACTATTCAACCAATAAATACCTCTTGGACATATTAAATTAAATGTTTTAATTACTTTTTGTTAATCTCATACAAATGTATACCTATTGGATGTAATTTAAACTGAACCTACATCACACACATCACTTTCAACTAATGTTTTTTGTCAATCTTATATGTAGAATTTGTTTGAATTTTGTAACAGTATTGCTTTTTGTGTAACCTCTTTTTCTTATATTGTTCAACTTTTCATATCTGTTTATTATCTATACTTTTTGATGTGTTATATATCTACTTTGTAGATCATCTGACAAATAAAATATTATTATTATTGTACCTTAATTTCAGGAGTTGAACAACCTAACATGACATATTATTTTCAGGGAGTTGAAATTGAAATTAACCAATCTAAATGGTGAAATTGAAGGAGTAAAAAAAGCATGTAACAAAGAAATGGAAACAAATGAAGATCTAACTTTAGTGCAGCACAAGGCAGAGCTATATGCTGAAAATCTAAAAGTGGAAATATGCCATCTGAATGAAAAACAAAATAATTTGAAATTGGAATTGTCTCAGTTGACATCCTTTGTTGTGCAGACAGAGAAGAATTTACAGGAACAACTTTTGGTATACACTAGAATAATATAGTTTTAAGTTTCTTTGCAAAATGATTCGGCAATTGGATACAATAAGGCCCTGCTATAAGAGTAACAATATACTTCTGGGTATAATAATAATATTTATAGGACATTAGGCAAATTACATAGAAAGTTTTAAACAAAGATAATACAGAAACATGGAAACAAGTTAAAAATTTATCTCCAGTTTTTCATTTTCAAATAATTTAGCTATGGAATAAAAGGCTTTTGATAAAATCCAAGAATGCAAAATGCATTTGAACATTGAGAGGCTTACATTTCTAGCCTCTTGGCGTAATAGACTGAAGAAACATAATTTTACACTTTGAAGGAATGGCTGGTTTTTTATAACCCACATTGGGACTTAACTAGGCTATTCCATGACTTGATATAAGCCTTTAATATGGCAATAGAGGGTCATAATACCAAGATAATTACAGATGGTAAGTGCTCCCTTGATTATATGTACATTGGAAATATCCGGATGGCCCTTTTTTGCTAAACAAACATGTCATTTGAATCTTAAACATGACATCTAAATATGACACCATAAATCAAATGGCAGTAGAAAAAAGCAAAATAAATTGTCTTTAGGGAGTAACATTACTGGTTTTTGTAATGTATATAATTTGCTTTTCAAAGATTGGTACAGGTTGAAAATATGTGTGAATTACATTATAATTTACTGCCGAGTTCAAAACACAGTAGTTTTCAAATTATCATTACAATTTAATGGTGGGTTAAGGGAAAATGTCATCAACTCTGTTTTATCATTATTTAGGGCAAGACCATTTTTAGAAAACCATTTAAATGCCATTGGTGTTTGACAAGTCATTTAAAATATGAATAAAAGTAGTGTCATAAGTGTAATGACCTGAATGAAATATTTAAAGGAAGATAATTTCTCATGATCAAGAACAGCAAGGTACCAAGTACTGAGCCCGGAGAAATACCACATTTTATTTTTAAGGACAATGATTGATTTATATTTATGTAAACAATGGGAATGATAAAAAATATAAGAATCAAGTTATAATTCAGTGATTTAAAATAATACTATAATAACAATCTTATAATATACTGTAAATCTATCCTGTGAAGGAGAATTGTATAAAGCATTTACTAACATTCTATTTAAGATGTGTCATAAAATAGAAGACAAACAAAATGCAGCCCAAAAAGATATTGAAAAACTTGCTAATAAGCAAGTATTGTTAGAGGATGAAATTATGGACACCCTTCAAAATCAAATAACTCAAGATAAATCAGCAAAACATTTACACAGATTAATCTCCAAATTGAAAGAGAAAATCCGAGACAAGGTGAGTTTACTTTATTTAATCACACTGATCCTACTGCAATTCCTATAACTTTCTCTATTTATCATGAAGATATTCTTGATTGATTTAAGATCCTAGGGAGTAATTAACCAAGTTCTATTGATGGTAATGAAAAATATAACCACTTTTTTTAGGAGGTGCTGTTGATTAGCACTGAAAATAACATGGCAAATTCAATATTAGCAATAGAGCAACAAGTAGCAGAAAATGAAAGATTAAAACTAAATATCCAGGATTTAGAATATAAACTGAATACTTCTGAAGCCAGCACAAAAAAGGCAGAAGAAGATTTTCAGCAGCTGCTAACCAACATTCAAAGGAAGCAAAGTGTGGTAGACCTACTCAATAAAAAAATAGAAAAGCTTATATCAATGAGTGGAGTAAGTATAAATCATATCCATAGTAATTATTATTACAGTAATTTTAAGACAATAAATAATATTTAGCAAACATTTCAAAGAGGAAAACATATGCCACAGTTTGTAATCAATTCTATTTTCTAAAGATAAGAAATGATTCAGTATAAAATTTAAATAATTCTAATTTGCCATGTTGAATATAATTGGGGTAAGAAAGGTAGGTACCTGAATATGACGCCGTAGCATTGAAACTAGTCGTACCAGATTAAAAATCTTAGTGGAAAAATACGGAGTACGTTTTCCTTTTTCTCAGAAATGGATTTCCACATAGTTATGCCTGAAAATATATAATTATTGGGGTAACCAGTTAAGAGCAAACGGATAACAATTCATTGTATCTATACTCTTAATCATTTTGTCCTGTAGTGTATATCCTATTTACGATATGTCTCCATCCCATTGAAAATGAGTTTCCCAACAAATCCCTCTAATTCACCATAAACGGAAGAGTATTTATTTAAGTATTCGTGCTGAATGTTTTGACCATTCTATCACATGTTGGACAACTCCTCTTGATCCATAATACAATTCCCAGATATTTTATGTTTAGTGCCAGCATGTTTCCAGTTTTCTCAACATGCTTTTGTTCACAAAGTCTTCTCAGGTTTTCCACCAGGCTCCATTCTGGCCGATATTTTTCCTCTCGACTTGAGGGTCATCATCAGTGGTGTTGAGTGACTCTCTCTCAACAGCCCTGATCACAACCCTTGAGTTGAGAGTCGAATCACTGGCCAAAATGAGTCCCTGACCCAGTGGAAAACCCAAGAAGACTTAGTAAACATCATCTGCCAGTAAAGAACCAGATAATATTTCACTTTTGCTCATCTTTCTCTAGACAGAAAGACACTTCCCTCACCTCCCTTCCCTCAAGATCTTCCTTCCCTCAAGACCTCACTTCCCAAATTTATAATAAACATCCAAATCAATCATATCTCTCACTAATTTTCAACAAATGTATAAAATATTAGAGAGCAAAATGTATTAGTGCAGATTACTTTTTTGATGTCAAACTGTGCATCCTCACTATCAGCATCTATAATATTCTGTGTTATCTCTTTATGTTTTGGAAATTTTTGAACATATGTATGTATGCTTGTATTTTCTTTTGGTGGATATCTATGGTATGTATATGAACTTCTGGATTTGAAAAAATAAATGTGTGTGATGAATGATTTGGTACTTTCCCGGCATATTTGTTGAGTGAAGTCCTCTTGGGTTTTCCACCAGGTCAGGTCGTTTCGATGGTGTACTCTGCCAGTCTTCAGAGGCTTTGGTGTCCCTGAAGCGATGGCAGAGTACACCATCGAACGGCCCTAAAGACGATGGCAGAGTACGCCATCGAAACGTCGGCTACTAATGACCTGACCCGGTGGAAAACCCGAGAGGACTTCACTCAATAAATGTGTGAGGTACAAGTTTCATTGATTTGGCTCTAGTATTACATCAGCAGCAGCTGCTGCAAGTTGAAATATCTTTGGTTTCCTAAGGCAAGATGGAGGTAATACTTGACAATATGCTCTTAGGAAAATTAATGAATACCACTTCTTTGAAAAGGCAATATTTTTCTTCAGTGCTGCTCAGTCAATACAGTCTAGTGAGCTATCTACAGTGACAATATAATACGACCAATAGTTTCTTCATGCTTAATAGCACATTTTTTAAATAAATGAAGACTCAAATTTATTTAGAATGAAGGAATTATATGAAATGCTTTAAAAAATTGATAATTTTGTCAACCATTTTACCTAATAGCAGGTATTTAACAAGGGGCAAAATTTCAACCTTTATCATTAAAGCATGAATAAAAAATATAGTTTTATGGAATTACATCTTTCATATAAGTAAAAAATGCATAAATGACAAAATTGTTTTTAGGACATCCTCTTCACTGAGGAAAAAGTGTGCCTTGAGGCTAATGCCCTAAAATTAGTCTAAATTTAATAATTCTTCTAAATGTGTTAATTAAAAGATTAATCTTAACTGCATAATGATTACTTTATTTTTCATTGGAAATAGAATCTTAGACTTACATTCTTCCTACAGTTGACTAGGGTAAATAACGTTTTCATTTCAGGGTGTAGAATTAAGTGGTGAAGAGATAAAGCTGTTACATCTTCAAGATGAATTAAAAGAAATCACCGCAAGTTGTGAAAAGTTAAAATTATTGTGGATTCGCCAGCAAGGAACATTAGTAGAACTAATTCAAGAAAAAAATAAAAATCTCAAAACAATTGACACTGGTCATAAAGGTATATAATATTTTCTTCGACAATCTTTACTGACCTTAAATATTTTTGCTAAATCCAGTATTTCTTTTCTTCTTCCTCCTTAAACTGAGTAAACACCTCTAAAAAATCTGATTATCACCACTAAAACAACAGTAGAACAGTAAGTAATCACTGCAGAAAAACAATTTCCTTCAAAACTTTTCCACTAGAGCAAACATAAAAAGGTAGAGTGCATTTATATAAATGGAAATCACTACACTCACATTATCTTGGCTCAAGTATTTAGTTTTGTTGATTATAGATACAAAAATATTTAGTCTATAATACCATCAAGTTGTAACAAATATCTTTGTGCCAAATAATAAGTATATACAATGAAAATGTCCTTAAAGCATTAATTAATGCTGAATTTTAGTTTAATTAGTTTTGACCAACTGCATAAGGAACTGTATTATTCATGAGTATTACAATAATGGTGATATTATTTCATACCTGATGATAATTTAGATCCAACATACATAACAAAAAGAATTTTAAACAGGCAACCATATCAATATCCCCAAAGAGTGAAGTCATAACCATTTAACCAAAACTTAACATCTATTTGGTATCAGATTATTAGAACCTATTATGATTTGCCTGATTACATGAAATGGTTACATTCTATGGGAATGTTCCTTAATAGGGTTACAAAGTAGGTACCTGTGAGAATGTGTTAAATTGTGACCTTTATGATTTTACTATACCCATGTTTATCATTATTTTTTCTTCTTGTCTTTAATTATTCACACAGATTCTTCACAGTTTAGGCCTCTATCCTTTTATCCTAACTTCACATTTGTTGAAGCAAGTTGACTGATGTCTATCTTTCCCCTTTTCATGATTATTATCATTTTCAGCTGTTTTATAATGTTTTATTTTGTTTTCTATTGTTTCTCTTTAAGCTGCAGGCTCCTTGGAACATATATAATAAATAAGATAATAAAATTCTGATATTTAGAATTTTCTGAAGCCTAGAGTAATATTAATTTGACTGTTTCAGAAATACTTCTACTATGTCAAAAGAAATTGAAATTAAGAATGGAAATAGAAAAGTGTCTAAAGGAAGATAGTAGACTTCAACGGCTTATAAAAAATCACCAGCACATTTTGACCCAGCTAAATCTTAAAATCAGTGCCAAAAGAGGAGACAAGGAAGAGATGGGGAAGAATAATTTATTATTACAAAATGATTTCCTCAACTCTCTAAAGGTGGGTACATCATCAAGTTTTGGACTGACTTTTCTGTGTACTAAACTTTTTAATTGTGTCTATTTCACTGTTCAGGATGCTGAAACTGATTATTTAAAATTACAAGCCCAGTTTGATGAGTTAAAACAAGAAAGAGAGCAGTTGAAAGATGAACTTTTATCAGTACAACGCACAAGCCTTGCTTGGGAAAAAAGAATTCAAATGGTGGTGGAAGCTAAGCAAACATTGAATAAAGAAACAAGTGCTGATGGAGATATTTATAAAATGAAGGGAGAAATTCATAGGATGCAAGTATGTAAGCTAGCTATGATAATGAACATCCCCACTTTGCTTTGCTATCACAACTAGATCATTGCTACTTGCAATCTCCATGTGTGTGTGAAAACTTTTTCATCATTGTAACCAAATATCTTTTAATATAGGGAATTTGGGTTCCTCCCACTTTGTTTGGTCATGATGGATGACAATTTTACCAGAATTCACGTTATCATGAAGATGCTGACTAGAACACTGGCAAAATTTCATCCATCAGGACCAAACAAAGTTAGTACAACCCAAAAACCCAGATTCTATTTAACAATCACTGCATAAACCTTTGTAGCATCTTTTAAAAAATACATTATTATGTTTCAGTTAATATTGAAAAAATCATATATAATAACAGTGGCATTGTGGGCAGATTGTCTTTCTCTTTTCTTCTATACAAACAGACAAGAGACATTCCAGCTTGTTTTACACTTCTTTCTCTAAAACCATATGAACCTTTATTTAAAAACATATATGTGTCATTTCTTCTTCACTCTATTCTTTGGTTAGGGAAATACTTTGAATGTTTTCAAGTTTGTCATCCCATTCTTTCTTGGCAGAGAACACCTTAAAATCTTTTCATTGATTCTTCTCTTGTTTAAAATCATGCAGTAGGTTTTAATCCTGTATGCCTTATTACAATGAATATTTTTCTGAGATGGTGGGATTATCTATGTCAGATGACTTGGTTTAAAGTTAAATCCTTCATTAACATCAATACTTCAGTCGGTAGATTGGTTGACTTTAACCGTCCATCTTTTCCCACCCAGTGCGAACTCGCTTACCCCTTGGTAGTTCTTCTTTCTAACACCTCTTATAATTTGTCCCTTGGCCTTCCTTTCTATTATATCCTTCATGAATGCCTTATGCCTCAGGATGTGTCATATCCATTTCGTTCTTTTTCTTTTCATACTCCAAAATGACTTATCTTCCAACAATCTTCTGTACACTTCCTTGTTCCTAACTCCCTCAGTCCACTTGATCTTTAGAATTCTCCTCCAGCATCATGTTTCAAAGGCTCCTATTCTTCTCCAGTGTGCTTTTCCAATGGTACATATCTCTGATCCATAGAGTGCCATGCTCCATATGAACGTTTTCACATATTGCTTCCTTGTTTGCTATGATATCTCCCTTGTAGTCGACTCTTCATCATGAATGGCTTCTTAGCCTGAGCTAATCTGCTCTTGATATCCATAGAACTTCTTCCATCCCATGTCAAGCTAAACCCTTAATAGCAGCATATAATTCAGACCCAAAAATGGGATTTTTCACATTATAGTTAATTGTTATTCATTTATTTGCTATGTCAAAGACTTCTAAAGTGATCTATTCATTTATTTCCCTTAGTTTCTTTTAGATTAAAATCCATTTTATAAAATAAATCACCATAGTATTCCAATTAGCAGCAACATTCATTTGTTCTGTATTTATGGGTCTATTCTCTTTGTCATAGAATTCCTCCACACACCCCCTCTACCTTTCTCAAATTACTTTCTGTTCTCTTAGTCTTCCCTGACTATTAGCAGTGACCCCATTTCCTGACAAGGCTTTAACATCCCTGTACAGTGCACCCATCTTCCTACTTCAGTATTTTTCCATGCATTCACACTACTCTCTCAACTATGCTTCCTCTTACTTATTAATCTCTTGCTTGAGTTTATTACTTGCCTCTTGTTATTTCTTTCTCCATTCCTCTCTTCTAACATTTTTCCACTTCCTATGCTGAGTCATTTTTCTAATCTAAGATCCATATGCAATGTGTTCTTCCACAGCACCTAGGTTATGGTTTGGAAATTTGGGGTCATGCCCCTGATCTGAAATAGGTCTTCATTCTACAAAAAAAAAGGTACCAGGATATTAAATCACTCATAACTCTTGACCATTGAGACCCGTTTCTAAAATATAAAATTTTGTCTGTAAATAGTGTGTATCTCTACAAAATACATTTGTTTATACAGGTTAACCTCCATTTTTTCTCTACAAGAGTATAACACAAGGAAAAAATATCTATCTGTTAACCAGAGTGGATTAACAATATCTCAACAATCCACGGATAACATGTAATTATGTAATAACCTTCTAGTGTCAGAAGGACAAACTACTATTTATACATTTTAAAGGGCCATACACACATGACTAGCATCTAGATCATTCTATTCAATAGATGAATACTTTTCTCTTACTTCCACTGAACTTATTTTTTGATGCACCATTTATTGTGGTTATGTGATGTTTTATTGGACTCTGATGTGAAATTTTTGTTGTATTTTGCTGCTCTTTGACAAGGACCATTGTATTTGTATAAATACTTAATGAGTAATAAAACTATTATTATTAATAATAATTTATCATCTTTTTCATAACCCATGACAAAAAATTTCTTCTAGTTCAATCTTTCTATTACTTTTTCAGCAGCTCTTCTTATCCCATCTAATAAGGCATTCCAAAAAAGAAGGGCCATAAATTTAATGCTGATGCAAAAAATAATGTTTTCTCATAATATTTTTTTAACTGGAGCTGCCTTTTTATTTGCTACACACTGATTACTTCTTTGAAATAAAATTATTAGAAATGTTTAATTTTTGTTTTACCATAAATAAAATTCCCATATCCTGCTCCATATTTATGGCATAAACAAAAACTAGGCTTAGTTGTTTTCCTTAGAACCTATTAGAAGATATTTGGCATCTGAACGTGGTAACCTTGATTGAAATATTATTCTTTATTCTGAACTTTAAATTCATAATAATATTCTCAGCATTAGCTATGAACTAGATGATACTTAATTGAAATCCAATATAGTTTTAGCCAGTAAATAACTCTAAATTTATTTATCAGGTCCGCCTTGGTCAGCTTTGTCAAGTTCAGGATAGGCTAGCAAGTGATTTGGAGAAATGTGTGGCAAGAAGGGAAGCCATTACATATGCGGCTCGAGTGAGGGAAAAAAAGACAGCAGATGGTACAAGCAGTTCAACAAATCAAATTCAAACAAAAACATCTATTAAACGAAAGACTGATGAACTCCAGCGTCACATAAAACTGGTGATGTTGGTAAGATTTTACAATTACATTTATAATTAATATCCTAAACACTACTTACACCCCTAAAAATTGTCACAATTTATCCATATGCAAAACATACTTTGCTAGCTCCCACCTACTTCTAAAAGCACACAAGGAGTATTTTCCTATTATTTATTGACACAGTTTAACCCTTTCATGCCGAAGTCCTAAACCAGTATACAGTCCCTGCATACGGGTGTGTGACAAGATAAAGGAAAAATGACTAAAAAAAGAGGTCATCTGTACTGGGGGAATGATTCTTAATGCCCGATTTATCAGTCGTTTGGTCCAAAAGGGTTAACCTCCATATTATCCCCCAAATGCCCTTTAATTTCCCATAAATAACATTTATATTATTTTTCTCAGGAAATTAAATCAATTGATCAGCAAATATTAACAAGTGAAGAGCAAATGATGGAGCTCCATAAAAAATTGATTGAGAGACAAGAAAGAGCCTCAAAAATGAAAAAGGCAATTGATGAGATTATCACGGACATTGCTGAAAAGAGAATGCAAAAACTACAGGTTAGTGTCCAATAATACAAAAACCTTTTTAATTTCCTCACTAGGAAAATCATGTTAAGATACTTCAAACTTTTAATTCTCTAATATTAACTAAAACAGCAGGATAAATAGAGGATCAGCCCTCTATGGTGACATTTGGAAGACTCGGGGAAAGTACCTAAAGATATGAAAGTGAAGTCTTTTCGGGTTCTCCACCGGGTCAAGGGCTCCATTGCGGCCGATGTTTCAACTCTCGACTCGAGGGTCATCATCAGGGCTGATATGTGCCAATACTGCTTCTATGCCATCTTATAAACAATTTGTCCTGGTGGAGAACCCGAGAAGACTTCACTTTCATCATTCGCCGGGAAACAAAAAAATCTTATCTTCCCTAAAGATATGTTTTGAGTTGATAATGTTTCTTAATAAATTTATTAAAGTAAACATGGAATGGTGAATAACAATAATATTAGATCCACTACAGGATAAAAAAGTAAAAAACGGCTATCATAATATGAGGTAACTCAATTAAAAGTTTCATATCTTAGAAAAATGGAAAGACAGGATTCCAAATTGGGTTGAGATATAATGAACATTCGCCATGAAACAAATAAAAGTTTGTCAAGTAATTACAAATAAGAATGAGAAGTGAAACTGGAAACACACAAACCCAACAACCCTGGTGGGCCCATTGTTTCCTCTTGAAATTCTACCACTGAAAAAATATTCACTTTTATTGACTACTATATACAACCTCTTTTGTACTCCCTACCTTCCTACATAAAAGACATACCACTTTCTCCAATGCCTAAACTCAACCTCGATTCCACTGGATACTGAAATGTTAATGGCCACAATAGACATCTCATCCTTGTGCACATCCATTCCACATGCAGAAGGCCTCTCCTCAGATTTAGTCCCGCCTATGTCAACCTATACCTAAGATATTTAGAGGAAATTTTATTTACTATCCTTTGAAATCCCTCCTTTGGCTAAGATACATAGATGACATTTATTCTCTGGCTCTACAACATCACAGCATTAAAAACACTATTTCCGACCTAAACCCTCTTCCTAAGTCTCATTCACCTCTAACATTTCTTCCACCAACATAACATTCCTTGACATATCCCTCACTAACAAAAAATTCCATACCTTGGTCCACATTAAACCCACAAATAAACAGTTATACCTTCACTACAGCAGTTGTCATCCATCCCACACCAAACATTCATTACCATATACCCTCTCCATCCACAGCCACCAGATATTCAACAACCCTGATTCCCTCCACACTTTCCTTTCCAATATTCACCAATCCCTCATTCACCATGGCTACCTAGAATCCCTGTTACATAAAAAAATCATAAAACACAATCACACTCCCACAACTTCTCCCACAACCAAATCCCACCCCTTTTCCCTTTGCACCACTTACATACCCGGCATAAATTCCCTCAAATCCATTCTAAAAGATTTATTTCCAATCCTCCAAAACCACAAAACTACAGCAAACCTAAATGTGTGTGGCTAAATGCCCCTCTGTCACTTACCTGTCAATCTCTCTGATATTTTTAAATTCACTAAGCTGCTTGATAAAAATACACCCCCCAAAAGTTATAATTGCTCCACATATAATAAACAACGCTGCAAGACATGACCTATCCTAACCTCCCCCTCCTACCTCCCTTCCTATACCCCTTTTGCTCCTTAAATCCCTCCCAAAAGTTCCTCACACCTCCTGCACATCCAAAAATGTCATCTACCGCCTATCCTGCAAATTATGCCCCAATTTTTACATTGGTCAATGCACCATGCCCCTTAATATTTGAATAAATAATCACTGGGCCTCCTGCAATACTACTTCATCACTGTTCACCTTTCAGATTCCCTAACATACAACCCACCACAATAAATCATTCAATGGTTGTTACAATACTTGCCTCCCTCCCTCCCACAGCAACCCCACAAACAATAATGATAATATAAAATACTACAGAGTCACCAGGATTGAATGTTGTTATTTAACACCCTCCAGTCTCTCTTCCCCCCTATCCCTACTCTCACCCCACCTTTCCAAGTAACCCTCGTATATAACCCACCAATGGTCAGACCCATTTGCACCCAATCTTCTTTCTGAAGAAGGTGATTCAGCAGTCACCAAAAATTCAAAAAACAAGTGAATTGCTTTATTTTTGTGTGTGTTTTTGTAATGAATATTCATTCAAAGATAGAGCAAAAATATATTTGGTCGAAAATAGAGAAAGATAGTGTAAAGAGAAAATCATCTGCTAGTCACTCTCATCTGAGAGAAAAGACAGGAGGATTGAGGTAATTAATAATGGTGACTAAGTAGTGTATGATCTCTAGATAAGACTTTGAGCGCTCTTTTAAAAATGTTCATGCTTTTGAAAAGGGAACTAACAAATATTTATGTATAGGGAACTAAGACATATAATATATATATGTATCATGCAAAAAGTAGGCATTGCTTGGCAGTTTCCAAATTACTGTATGTCATGTTGCTCCATCAAATTCGAGATAGATATTCCTTCATTATTTAAGATGTAAAAAAAATAGTGGGTATTTTTAGACCAGAAAGCTCTAATGCTCATAGTAGTCTAGTTTTGGTTCCTTGATATTAAGTTATAAAATAAAAATATATTAACACTTTATTAATTAAAAAATTCTTATATTTTCAATGGCAATGTCCCTCTTTAATAGTAATGAAAAGGATCTACATTTAGTTCTAATAAAACTCATCGTTTCAGGTGTAAATTTGTGAAATTTACGAGTATTCATCATTATGCTAGCTCTAATACCAAATTTTCAAAATTTAGAGGTATAAATTAAAAATTGAATATGCCAATATTCAACCTTTATGCAGGTGAAGAAATAAATTTGAAATTATGTCTTCAATACTTAAAAATTCTAATATATGATTAAATGTATTTAATATAATTTTATTGCACGAATAGAGAATTTCTTGTATAAATTATGTAATGAATGGAGTTTTTCCAAATAGAGACCTCATAATGCATATGCATGAACTAATGAATGGATATTGTTACCCAGAATCTAGAAGGTCTAGTAAGAAGCCAAAAGCTTGTGCGCAAGTATCAAGACATGAAAGCTGGGAAATATAGGCCACAATGTACAAGTGAAGCACAGCTGCAAACTGAAACACAAGCATTGCTGAAAACTAAAGAAGATCTCAATGAAGTGGTTCAAAAACTCAAGTCTGAATTCCCATCCCACTCACTTAGTTTATCAAGGATTGAGCATTCTCTGGAACTAAAATCACTATAGTCAAGTAAAAAACACTTAGGGCAATAAGAGTATTCTAGAAAAAACATTAACAACATTCACTGCATATGCTCTAATATGAATAATGTAAAGCTTGTATTTTTAATATAGATAATCTAATCACGACAATTATTTCTCTCTTCACACTTCTGAATAATTATACCATCCAGAAAGTAATAGTAATTAATGATATTACTGAAAACTAAGTAGGGTAAACAATATTTCTCAATTTCATATAAAATATTTTTTTCTTAGGGTTGAGCAGTAAAAATGATTAAAAATCTTTGGATTGTCAAATATTTACTGAAAAACGCTTCTTTTTTTGCAAGCACTTAAGTACCTTGCAAACTGTGAAATGAATAAGGTTTCCTTTGTCCATATGCATGATTTATGATATTTGTCTGTGGTGCTGTTATTAAGGGATCTAAGCAAAACCTAATGTACACAATGATTCTATCTCTCAAAAATATGCTCAAAAGAATGAATAATAAAGTAGTATCCTCATAACTTTTGTTTTATTTTCCTTTTTTTTAAATATGCACACATTATGCGATTTATCTATTTTCTGGTTGACTCCATATTCTTCCTCCTCCCCCT
>WURS02459112.1:0-13694 GCA_011762765.2 Rhinocypha anisoptera | reverse complement strand
CCTAATGTCTCTCTTTGAATCAGTGTGCTAGCTCAATGGTTTTGGCACACTGGCACCCCGTCCACACTTTCACTCGAAGAGGACCGCAACACCGCCCGCCCGTGAACGAGTGAGTTTGTGCCCGCAGCATCGCGTGGAGTAGTGTGGGCGCGCGCGCGCTTTGTCCGTGCGTTCCCGGTGTGAGGCTCCAGTGAGTTTTTTTCCTCTCTCTCTCTCGAGTCGACGGCGTGTTGGTGCCTTCAGGTAGTAAGTTAGGGACCGCGAGTTCACGGGTGGGAGAGAAGGAAAAGGGGAGACGGGGGACGGAATCAAACTGTGCCCGTGCGTTCTCTCCACGCCCACCATCAGGGCCCTTCCGCAAACTTTAAACCTCGTCACCGATAACGACAGGGCTTCTCCAGACCTTAACCCCGACCTGCTGATGTCAGAAGAAGGAGCCGAATTGTTAACATGACCGTGGTATCAGGTGGGTGGTGTTTTGGTGATTCCATATTAACCACGTGACGCCGGAGTGTCCGGACTCTGACCCAATGGTTTGCTAATTGCATGCAGTTTTGAAATGAATGCGGGACGCTCGATTTAGGTGGTGTGAGGAATTAATCCGGCATCATTTTAGAGACGGTTTGAGGATATTAGAGATGGTTTGAGGAGAGTTTCCCAATAGCTTATATGTTAACACAAGATAAAGGAAAATTCTGGTCGAATATAGTTCTAATTTTGATGCTCATAACTTTCGTAATAACACCAAATCTAGGAACTGGTTTTGTTCATTTAATTAGTGTTGCCACGTCTCAGAATCAGCAGTGCCCTCGAGTTGAGAGCGACGTAGAACTTTGGGGTGATGATTATCGATAGACTTCTAGAATTTTATAATAAAATTACATCTATAATTATTTATCGGAGTTGACTTCATTAGTCTTTAAGTTATATCAGTTAAAAGTAAAATCTAACAGTATTAGTTAATATTACTGGATCACACAGGCGAAACATATATTTACCTTTGAAAGTTCACAAAAGTTCACTTAGTTATTTACTGCAATTATAATATGAAACATCCTTAAGCATATTTATATGATAAACTTTTGTATACCTTAAAAAAGTTTATTATTTAAGATGGAGTGGATGCTAATTGTAACTTATACGAATTCATATAATTGAAATATCGGATAATGACACCATAGATTTCATATCTTTCATTATTCTATATAATTAGCTATCGGTTATGTAGTCTAAATATGAAGGTGGAATTTTTAGAAGTTAATATAATATCATTTGGCAGACTTATAAATTGTAAGGAAAATGGTAATTCCAGAAATGCTTCATAACTGTACTTCCTATGCATTCGTTTCACCGGAAGAAAATGTGTTGACGCATTTAAATAAATATTGCGTTTCAACATGAACGGACTAATTACTCAGATTTAATTAAAATTAATTTGATGAAACTTTTAAAATACCAGACAGCCATCCATTGTGAATGGATTTTCATGGGAGATAGAAAGTCTTAATTCTTCTCTTATGACGTGAATAGTCTAATTCACCAATGAACACTAATTAATATTATTTTAATTAATACTTACGGAAACTTAAAATTCATAATCTCATTGTCATCTAAGTTCCATTACTTTGGATTTGAAAACTACTTTAAATAAAACTTTTATGTATCTAAAAAGTATTTTTTCTAATTTTGGGCAGTTATTCATGGGGTAGTAAATGTTCTAATTGTTTTGAACGATGAATATTTTATCTTTTAGTCACTTCCAGATCTCCATCTCGCTATATTTATCGTAATTAATATCGGTAGCCATTTACATAATAAAAATCCCTCAAGAATTTATCGAATGAGATTACATCGTCTGTATTTTAGCGAAGGAGGCGTTGATAATATATGTGCGGAAGTTTGCTTCGAAACAAAGCATTGTGTAGTTCTTTTCCGGTATGAATATCTGGCTGCAGTGGATGTGGGAACAGGCTATTTATGTTAGAACAGCCGGGGTTTTTTAACCTGTTTCCCTGTAAGTAGGGGCTGGTGTTGCATCGTCTAGTTATCAGTCGTTCATGGTTATCAGCACTCAGCAGGGAATTTCTGATTTGTTTGCTTGGTGCATGCCTCGACGTTCAGGGCGAAGGGATCGACCGGCTCCTTGGCTCGACCAGTCGTGTTCCAGGAGCGCCACAGTCCGCGACTGCCGCAGCTTCTCCCGCTGAATATTTTTAGCCCTCGGTGGAGGTGACGAAGAAAGAGAGGTTCTGGAAAGGTTTGCAGAGAGCTGCGGAGGGTAGAGGGTAAGGAGGGGAGAGATGGTGGGGAGTGGGAAGACACGTGGGTTTTCGTCAAACGTGATTCGTCGGTACACGTCTACGGCAGCTAGCCGAGTGCAGAAGAGAAAAAAAGGATGCAGCGACTCGGGCGACGGGAGGCTGTCGTTTTGCTTTGTTTCGAATTCATTTTGGCCCGGGCTTCCGCTGTATCCGAGGCTACGCCGGCTTAATTATTTCTCGCGTGGGGAGCCCTTGAACTTATAATGATGATCGATGTTTCATTTTTGATGTTTAAATGTTTCATCGATCGTGATCATGTTACAAGAAGAATTTAATTGCCGGGTTAGCGTCATTGGAAGCAGTGGAGTGTCATGTTCTGAAACTAAGTTTGTACTTGTCTCCAAAGAAAAAATGAGTGCACACCACATTTGCACTCTTTAATTTACTATTGAAATTTTAATTTAATTTATTTTATGCTGAAACCGACTGCAGATTTTTCCTTGATACGTCTTAATTAATTATTTCTCCGCCACTTTTAGTGATGGGAAAATTGTCGGATTTTTCAGGCTGGATTTTTTGGTGGAAATGGGCATGTCCATGTCAGTGCAATCTATCCATGCCAGTGCAAACACATTCGAAACCAAACTTCTTGGTGGATGACATATGAGTGTAGTGGATTCTAACTCTAGCATCTGTTCGCTAGTGGAAGTAATACAGATGCCACGTCGGAAGGAAATTATGGCTTTTTCTCTGCCTGAAATGGCTGTTTATTTGTTTCATGAATTGTCAGATTGAATGATGAATGTACAGATTGTCGTTGTCTCTTGTTATCTATGGCATTATGCCTAAACTATTTAGGTATTTGCTACATCTTACCTTTTTCAATATCTTTCTATTTATATGAAGTTTACATCCGATTCATCCATTATTTACGGAAATAAAAGAAGAAAAATATAGCTTAAGCTAGGTAAGAAACTAGGAAATCAGTCTAGGGTTGAAGCAATTTTGGTAGGATACCCAATTCATGGACCCAAAGTTCTGCATGCGCATTAATCTGCTATTACTTTATACTTTCTGCTGAAATCTGAAACAAGATTCTTTTAGTGTTTTTTGAACTTGCCATAAATGTTAAAAATGTTCAACTTACTTAGGTTTAGAAAAATTTTAAAATTTTGAATTCCTGCTCTTTGGACTCTTGTGGAGCCGATTTGTTTTCTATTTGAATATGCTTCTTCGACGTAATATAGTAGTAGTAATATTAAGTTTTAGGGTGCACCGACAGCTAAGGTCATTTTGCACCTCTAGAACTCAGATGTGGCACTGTGTCGCGACAACAACAAAGGCGTCATTTTACCGAAATATTTAAATCTTTGTAATTTCTATATGGTTTAATTTTACAGGGGGGACTGGTAGTATAGTGGGTAGAGCGTTCCGCTACCGAACAGGGGAGGCCCGAGTTCAAGTTTCCAAAACTCCTCAGGGCACCTCAAAGCCGTGTAATTTAGTGGGTACCAGACCTTAATGGGGAATGCGATGAAATTAGGAAAGAAACTACTCCCACTACCGTGGTGTGTGATAGTTTCACGCCGCAAGTCTTAGATAGTTTGATAAGTGGCCACTACCAACACTTGGTGACAACTTACATTTTCTTCTGCACGTTGGACACGAATCTAGTATGGTCATCGTCATCAGTCTTTCTTTCATTTTTGAAAGTTGGTGACCCATCACACAGCATGTTCAATCAATTTTCTCCACATCACTCGATTTTCAGCTTCTCGAAGAAGTTGGATTTATCGAACCTTTCCACTATTGGCAGTTCTGCTGCCTGTAACAGAGGCAACAATAACACATTAATTCTCCGTTTCACCCTTGGAGTTACATCAGCTGAAGTAGTAACTTCTCTGTCCACATGATTTTACATACTTGGAGTATTTAAGCCGTTATCAAAATTATTTTTGGATATTCGTCCCAACCCAATCACTTTGGTTAATAACAATTTGTTTTTGATGCAATTTAGTGGTTTTTGGCCGTGAAACCTGGATTTTAAAGACCATAACAACAAGATTTGAGGAATTTGGCAATTCATGTGTATCAAGTAATGTCCGCACAGAGTTAGACGAAAAAGTTATTGTAGGAGAAGAGAGTGATTTGGTGAAGGTAGAAAAAGTGGATGCAAGGGATACTGAGGTTTATAGTGGGAGGATTTAGGTAAGAATAGAGATTTCGGAGGGATAATAGATAGGAGTGGGAGGTATTAGATACTGAGAAAGGAACTATTGTAAGTGAAATGTTATATTACGGGAAAGAACTTTATAAATCCATGGAACAGTAGGTATTTAGGAACCATCCTCTAAACAATCCGTCGATTGCAATCGACAATCGCCTTTCCCATGATAAGTTGATGTGTGGCGGTTAATACATCAAATTGCCTCCAGTAGTTGATTTAATTTTCCTTTTTATATCTACTCTAATTTATCCGTTTTTTTTGTGATATTTACATTTCTTCACGTAGACATAACACTATGTTCCAAGTCCTACAGTGTTTTTTTCAACTTCGAAGAAATCCTCCTTTTAGCCAAAAATATTGTTTTCTCGGACGACATGTGATGTACTTCTCTTCCGTCAACGCTTTGTAGCAATTTGTGATTCCTTTTCTGACTGATAAGTAACAAGTTTCTTCCTGTCCCGTCCAATTTCAGCGATGTATGTATCTCTTAGCTAAAAATAATCAAAGGGCCACCTTCATCGAGATTAATATTTATGGAAAAATATAAGTACAATATTTTAGGTGCTATATAAAGAATCGAAAAATTAAGAATTCCACGTATTGTTTTTTGAACGTCAATCGTTCTGGGTTATGGAACGACTGTTTTGGTCAAAATAAGAGGATTTTCATTTTTTTCCTCTCCAGTCAAGTTTTTCAGGGGGTAGGGTACAACTCATAGTCAAGTATTACAAGAATATCGTATAAACGAAAATAATACCTAATCATTCTCTCTATATTGGGATTAAAGATCCACTAATTAATGTTGAAAAGATGGTTATGGCGTTATGCACGATTTGGTTCTTGAACTCACGTTAAATTCTTTCTCTGGTTAAAAAATTCAAAATTGCCGATAGTGAATAATCCGGTGGGAACAAGTTTAATTCCTATCTTTTTGGCCTGGATAGTTCATTGAACGAACGTTGACCATTACTGAGAGGTCTGAAGGAAACTTCGAACAGATGTGTAAATATCAATCCTAAATCAGAATCCTCATTTTTAGATGTCTTTTTCTTCTCTTAATGCATTGATCAACTGGAATTATACTCAAGCAATTAATATAACTTAAATGTAATCTTGGTTATACGTGATTTCATTTACCTATTGTAGTAATTGCGCTCTCTTTAGGTTTTTAATGGAGCACCCATGGCTAAAAATTGCAATATCTATAACATTGGTAAATAATATACGAAAACATTAGCCCTATCAAAAAATTGGAAAGGAAATAATTACATATAAAGAAGAAATGTGAGCATTTATTTTCGACCCACCAACTACTAAGGAGTTCAACTGGTTATTGGTCGTCCAACATTAGTTTAAACGAAATGTTTGGAAATTATGTTCATGTCAATCAATAGTATGCAACGAAGAGGAGAGGTCGACTATATGAGCAAATACCTTAAATTTTTAGGTGAATTGGGGTTGTTCACAACTTTTTGGAGCTCTTTTTCCATCACCAAATCTGTAATAGAAGTGAAAAAAACAAAATTGAAGATTAACGGTACAGTTTAAATATATAATATTTTAAACAGGTCATTTACTAGCGCGTATTCACACAAGAAATACAAAAATAATGTAATCCTAATAGTAGTATACTTTACAGTCTTCTATGCGATAATCAATATAACTTATAAATTATATAAGTTTAAACATTAGTAATTATATAAGCTAATGTCAATAGAAATAATGGAGATGAAAAAGAGTTCTGCTTTTCTTTCTGCATTTTCTTCTGGAATTACCATTCCTATAAGTACAAAGTATAAGAGAGAGTAAATAAGTGCTGGATGTGGCCAAGGTGCAAGGACACAGTCACCTAAGCCTGAGCGTTGTGAGTGAGCACATGTGGAGTAGGTAGCAGCAGTGAGTAGGTGTTAAACTGGTGAATTAAAAAAATGAAAACGATTGATTACTTTAATGGCAATCATTTTTGTTCTGAAGAAAGGTGCACTGACATGTTTGTTTGTAATGGTTATATACCGGAAAAGTATTGAATTGGGATAATTACTTTATCACTGCGATACATGTTGCTCAATAATTTACTACACAATTTTAAAATTTAATATGTATTTTGAAATTATATTGGTAATTCTAGAAATGCTTGATGGTGTGTCAAAATTCTATGACAAACGTATGGAAAAATGGAGAATTTGTTGTCGAGATTTCAGGAAAATACATTCCTCAAAAGTCCAGGACCGGAAGAAGCAAATTAAATTTAAGTAACTCAACGCAGTTTTATCAAAATTACTGTGACTGTGATTTTGCTTTGACGTAGTCACTGAAGTGAGGCTTTAAAGGAAATCTGAGTGGGTTAGGCATTCATTCTGACATTGTCTCACTCTGCGGAAAGGCAGATCCATTTAATAACATACGAGTGATTTTTATAATGTGTTTTAAAATATAGTTTTATGCACTGAGTATAGTTTGGAGGGACCCTAGAAATCAGTTCTTTTGCGGGGGTATTAGCTTATTTGAGAACTACGATGGGCGTTCCAATGAGAAGGTACAACACGTCGTAACAACCAAACCGGTTGAAATTTGAATATGCCTCTTTGGGATAACGTAGTGAGACATATAGGGATGCGAATGTAGTGTCCGGCGTGGTTGTGCACATTCGAGAGCGCCCTCACATGACGCAGGAGAGAAGCAGGCAGTTGTGTGTTCCGTCCAGTTGACGCTTTAACTCGGACGACGAACTGAAGGGCAAAGTGGAGGACTGGATCCTGTCACAGCCGCAGGAATTCTGGTAACAGGTAATCCTTCAGCTCGTAAAACCATGGGATAGTTATGCACAGTCCTCTGATGATTACTTGTGAATAAATACTTCAATTATACCCAGTGTTTCGTTTCGTACCTTTTCATTTGAACAACCCTCGTAGTAATTAATAACTCAAATAGGGGTTGCCACTCGTATATATTTTCACAGTTGAGGTCCTGTGGAATTATACACAAGTGACAATCTCTATTTGTTTCATTATGGAATTCCACATGGTGACGGCATCCTCAGTGAATTTCACTAGTAAGAAATAGTTTGGGTCGGAAATTATTTCGTTTTAAAGAATGTTATCTGTTCTCTGGATAGTTATAGGAGCGTCCTTGGCTCCATCCGCGAGTAATGTCTTTAAAAAATTTATTAACAAATCCAAGATGTACGATTTTCTACTATCGCTTTCTTTGGGAATCGTACTTCGAGGTCAACTGTAATCATGTCTGACAAAGACGGGTTGATTACTACAGCTGGAATAGCCTAATATTTTTTGGGAAGACATCTGTTCTACAGTCGCCTTCTTTGAGGTGATTATTTATTGCAATTCAAACAGACTGTAAGTTTCAAGATTACCAGCTAATGTTTTCCTCTATGGATTAGCTTTCCAAATTGTGAGTAATTTAGCATATTGGCGAAATGGATTGTTTAGTGGGCCATATTTGACCCTAACGAATGCCAAAATAGTGTGCGCGGATGCCTGGCAAAATTCCAGTTTCATTTTGCCATCATGTAGTTTTCATAAATTGACTTCGGTAGTATCAATTTCCTTATTAATATAGGTTTTCATTCCTCTTATAAAATTGATGAACTTGAAACTATGAAATGATCTCAGAAGGTCGAAGGGTGTTTAATTGAAGTTGTTTACTCTTTGCTCATCTCAAGAATTTTATTTCGTAAACTCGTCACGTGACTTCTGCCGCAGTAAAGAGAGCCAAATATTCGCTTGTTGAGACGCAAATGTGAATACTCCACCACGTTTTTTTTGTATTGTAACAGTTTATCATTTGTCCATAAATATACTAATATTTCGATATTTTAGTTTAGTCTTGCCTTATTATAGACATATCTTTTTATTCCCAGATAAAAATGTCAATTTATTCAGTATTAATTATTTATTAGTTAAGGTTTTATGTCATCTATAATAAACACGTAACTGACTGGGTCAACTTGATGGGTTGCAGCATCAGAGTCCAAAGGTCATGGTCCGATTTCATATGTTAAATTAGCTTTAAACACATTATTGGCAAAATTGAAAAATATCGTGTAACCTAAATCTTTCACATTAAAAATCTGATGACATTTAAAAACATTTCATTATGAAACACCTTTACTATTAACTATTGTTTTACATTAAGGATATTATTATTGCTTAAGTTCTGATCATTCTTACTGAAAAATTTCTATCGAGACTATGGTTCGGTGCTTTAGGATATGCCATTTTCCATTTCATTGCGTCGTTCAATATCCAGCTGCTCTTGTATTTGAATTAAATTTGTTTGGCGTATTGGGATATTTCATCTAAAAATCGCTAACTCAGATCCATATAAATAAGGGACTGAATTTAATATGTTTAACTCCACTATGAGACAGTTTTGAGATCTATGTGCATATATCTCGTTGGCGGGATATATACATATTTGGCATCGTTGGCATTTAAACATATTTAGCGACTTGTTTTTTGAAGCATAATGTATATACATAGAAAGAGGTTGGTAATTCAAGTGAATAACGGCTAAAGATAGATAGATGTGGTTTACGGAAGGTTGTTGACCGTCTCGATAAACTCCCATAATGATCTTTAGTGACAAGGTTTAAAATTATCTCACCTTCATTGGTCTCGAGTTTACAGAAAAAAAATTCAATGTACCATTCTTGTATTTAATTTTAAAATCAGCTATTATTTGAATATTACCCGAAAAAAACAACCCTGCATATCAAATGAACATTTTAACTTGGAGTTTATGATTCACCATGATCGAAATAATTGTCTAAAAATTTAAAGGAATTATAAATCTCATAGCACAATGTGAAGGAAATTACGTTTGGTTTGATTGACATGAAATTTAATTGAGAGTGTTGGTGCATATTAAGAAGCAAGTCATTAGTCAAAATTAGTCAAATTCCAAATGGTAACTCGAGAACACATTGTAATTATTATAATGTAATTCAAGTCATGAAAATTCTCAGGATTAAGAATCAAAATAAAGATAATTTCAATAGCTACAACCGAATTTTCCATAAATATTATTTATATTATAATCGCCGACAAACATCACTAAATGCCAATTACGGTGGACACCGTAACTTAATAACAATGACGAAACAATCATCTATGCCCTAGGTGGAGATATAAAAATCCACCTTGACGGGATTCGAACCCTCGATCTCCCGGTTGACAGGCAGATGAGGACGTTACCCCGCTTTCACCGAGGCCTGCTCGTGCGATCGCGTACAATTATTATGGAATATGTACAACGGCGACATTGATCGCCAATATCTGGAATGAGGACCGAGTATTTATACTTGGGAGCAGCAGAAGTACGAATTCCATAAACATGCCTGTTGTTGGTATCAGGAAACTTCCCTCACTGTGATGTTCTTACCATTTAAATTGTTGGTCATATAGTAACTCTCTCCGAGTACCAGGAAATAATTACCTGCATAGACTCAATTACCAGGAAGGGAAGTGGTTTCGAACAAACACGCACGATTTATGTGGGGATCTTGAAAGTTTTCTAATGGCTGAAAGTATTTATAACTTTAACGAGTCTTGGAACCGTCCAACTACTCACTGAAGTAATGGGGGAATCTAATATAGGTGGGAAACTTCGACCAAGTTGTCAAGCAGATCTCCAATGGGAGTTTCTCGAATTATTTTCGTGAGGGATTATTGAGCAACTTCCAAGTGCATTCTGACTATGAACGAGGGGAAAACGAAAGTGACTGAAGTAAGATTAAAAAACGAATGATCGTGTAGGATACCCGAATAACATTCCCCACATCGCAAAAGGATATCTGTTACGCGAATGAGTCATAATAGTACCAAGAGAACCAATACTCACAAATTAGGCAATCAATTAGGTTACCATAAAGAGTTTTTTGTTACGATATATTATTATATTTTTTGTGACCGTTTGTTTTTGTTTGAAATTTAACAAGTCAAAATATGACTCCAGCACGAACTGTTCCAAGGAACTCGTGGACCAAACTGAGCAAATACTTCCTGATTTTTTTTGCATCTTGAGTATTTCAACCATGTAAGGTAGTTCTTTGCAGAGCAACAGACGTCACTACAACTATAAATAAAGTTGTCCGACTCCCCTTCATGTAAAGGTAGAAGTCAAGCTCATGTAACTTAGAACCCTAAGATATTAACAACACTCTAGAGTACGGACCTCGGGTCTCCAGGGACCTGAAAAATAAATTTTCGAAAATTATTCAATAAATTTTTTTGCAGTAATTGATTCTTCGCCTATCCCTAGAGTTAAAGACCTGCAACAAAAGTATACCTTAATTTTTATTATAGGAATCACCAGACTATATATCCCTGAGGGTCCTCCGGGGCCCATCTCTGTACTCTACGTCGCGGAGCTTTTATCGCTCTTATGACAAGAAGGTCAAATTCTCGCACAGCGCGCCACTGTAATACATTGACTTCTATTTCGAAGCCTATATGCATCGATTTTCAGTTTTATCATTGCGTCTCCGTCTTTCACATCGTTACTTTCCTCTCAAAACTTATTGAAATATAATTATTGAGTGTTTGTGGCCTTAATTAATTTGGAATGGGAGGTAAAGGATTCATCAGGGAAAAAGAAATTTTCGCAAAACTAATCCGTAGATAAATTGTTGAAGAATATTGAGAGGACCTTGGAAGTAATAGCGATGGAAGTGATTTATGACCAGATAATGCTGAAATTGGAGTGGGTGATATTGAGGACGAATTCGACTTAGATGTGACCTCCCGTGTGTGAAAGGGATGAAGATAGGACGGTGGGCCGTAACGAATAAGCATAAGGAATGCATTGGAGTTATGTCGCCCCACAACTTGCAAAAAGTATACCCGAAAATGTAGTTCGTAACCGAGTATAGCAAAGTTGATATTGACCTTAAAAGTTTGGGAACCTTCCTCCTCGGCGTGAAGCCAGTGAGGCCCGTACTCGGGGTATTAGGAGGCTAGGTAGGTGACGTTAGGTGTCTTGGATTGGAAGTATTCCGAACATTACTGAATCTCTATATTTTTTTCTTTTTAAATCCTTTTTCTTCCTCTTGAGTATACTTTGTGATTATGGATCCAAAATCATTCAATAGCTTCCGTTTGTAAATTCATCAACAAATTTTACCGTTCTAAAAATTTGGTGCCTTTCAAATGTCTTCGTCATCTGCGTTGAAAATTTCTGTCGTAAATTCTAATCGCAAATTCTCACACACATTCCTCAGAAATGAAGAAATATTTTTGATTTATTGTGTATGGAATTATTTTCTTCACTGATTATTTGTGTAAACTTTATATAAACATTATTAGGACAAACATTTTCAACAAATTTTTCAATCTAGTCAATTAAAGCTCTGTTATGAACTTTTTAAATATCGCATAGAACGAAATGGAGTACGAGAATAAATCTATATTTATTTGTGGACTTGCTAATTGTTTTTTTATACGTGAATTCTAATTTTCTCACGCAGTTGACCATCTACTCTCTATAGCTCCCACGTAGACTCTACGCCAAGCTCTAAGACAAATGATATGCGAGTTGTCACAGCATGTCTAACTCTGGTGTATTTTGAACCCTAAATGACAGCATGCTTGAGATATCAAGAACATGTTTACCAATATGCACGAAAACATTTAATTTACTTTTTAGTCGGAAAAGAGGGACGATTAAGTTTATGTGAGTCAAGGAATTGGAGAGAAGTAGTATTTTTGTTAATAGGGTGCTTCGACGGCTATGGTCATTTTGCACTACTTAAAATCATAGAAAAAACCCTATAGGACAAATACAACGCCCATGCCCTGCGTGGGACTCGAACCTGAGGCCACACTTCCCAGGACCACCTTCCCAGAGAGTGCGTAAATGCATTTTCCTCACCATCTCCAAAAAAAAAAATAGCCGGCGAGCGCGCTACCCACCAGGGTAACCCGGTTGGCAAGGAGTTGGAGATATGTAAATGAACTATTATCATCCTATTATAAACTAACGAACCGACCTTCACAAAATGTTTTAATATTAAACTATTGAACAAATGTTTTAATAATACAGATAAATTCGTTTGAATATTTTTTCTAATTAGGAGTATTCGATTTCAGTTTATATTATTAGAGAAAATTGACATCACGTTTTTTCAATTTCAAATTAAAAAGAAAATTTTTGATACGCATTCTGCTTTGGAGTTACGTTGTTTAAGAGATACGGGAACAAAAAATGATATCGTAAGGTTAAAGGAGCACCTTAAGCGGAACGAAAAAACATGGGAGAACCACCCTTCATCCACTTACCACCGGGTGTTTTGAAGGAAAAAAACAGGTATTTAAGGCATTTAAATTCACATTTTCATTAGACCGTAGGAAGAATAGTGAAAATAGAATTCATGCATAAATGGCGCTAAATGGACAGCAGTTACAATAGTTACAATCAGAAATGACGGTAGTCTAGGAGACGGTATATCTGTCATATTGCCATTTTTTCCCCGGAAAATTTTTCTATATTTTGAAGTATTACGTGTTGTTTATGGTTTAATAACAAAATTATTGTTAATTAGCGTTATATATGTGCTTATAACTCAAATATTGAGACATATTACTATATTAAATTGTAAGAGAGAACTTAAACAGGTGAGATTTAAGTCTGCTGATGAATGCATTGTTAGCCAGTTGACTTCGGAAGTTTAGAAAGAAGAACTTTTCTTATCGCAATCGGCATTGCAGATATATTTTTACAAGAGTTTTAATAATCAGTCATAATTATTTTATAAAATTCAGGTGATGTGAATCTGGATGTAGCGGAAAGGTTCGAGCCAGTAACCTCAGCACCATTATTGAATTTCACCATTATTGTGAAAATCTCACTATCTTATTAGATAAGGAGAAATATAAATCACAGTCAATAAAACAAAGATCAAGAAACCAAAAAGAAGTTAGACTAGCTAAAACCGTGAATAAGACATATGACTAAGAATTACACACACTTAACTTATTTATATGTTGACGTCACAGACGCAGAGCTAACCCTAAAATATTCTGGACTATATGTGTGTACTGTTATTTATTTTTTTGTGTTTATTTTAATTTTTCTGTTTGTTCAACATATATTATATCTGAGTTTTTCACGATATATATATATATACTCGCGAAAAACTCAGTTGAGCACTTGTATATGATGAACGAACACAGAACAATGAAACATAG
>WURS02459101.1:0-13694 GCA_011762765.2 Rhinocypha anisoptera | reverse complement strand
TTCCTCATGGACCAGGTTTCGGATCCATATAGTGCTACACTCCATATTAGAGTTTTTACTAATCTTTTCTTCAAATCGTTATTTAGGGTCCCTCTCATCGGTGTAATCATCAAAATACCATAAATCTCTCTATGAATACATATTCCTCCAACAAAAAATGAGGGATTAATGCTTAGAAAATGTTAACAGCAGTATATGCAGAATATTGTCAAGGAGAAAGTTAAAATGTGGTCAAGCAAGGTCCTGATATCCTATTATTGTGCTTGTCATTTGAAAACTGAGACTGAAAAGCCCACAGAGTCAGGGACTAAAAGTTCCCTGTGCAGATGAATGTGTATGTTCAGAAGTTCTACCATCGTTTTAGAATCCGAGAGACAGGCAACCTGCAGCCACTGTGGTAGCTTTCTCAGCCACTATTCTTGTTCCTCAGTAAGGATAAATATATAAGGGCATGTAATCTGAAGAATTGTGAAAGAAGCATCATGCCCCCATCCACAGCTTTGTCATCACTCCTACCAATTTTTGATGGGTCTTGCCATCTCAGATTTACCTGTGTCAACAGATCTCTTCCTCAAATTCTCTTTCTATTTGAGTGGCTTTGAGATGACTCCTACTTTCCTCCAACTTCATCTACCTCTAAAATGATATCTCATGTTTCTCTAGGGCTTGGGTTTCTTCCTCTGCTTATCCCCATCTCCCTACTGCTGTAGTCCTGGCTCAACCTCTGATATTCCTTAAAAACCGCTTTAGCACTTATCCCTTTCCAAGCCGTAACTTCTCAACAACTCCTGTGTATATCTGCTTAATACTTACCTCTCAAGCTGATGTCTCCATTTGCCTACCTATTTTATAAATTCCCCTAAAACAACTGTTTCCCTTTTGAAACCTCATTTAATTTATTTCCATGGCTTCTGACATAATTGAATGTAAATCTCATTGTAGAATTATGCTTATTTTGGTGACATCATCAAAATACCATAAATCTCTCTATGAATACATATTCCTCCCACAAAATTTGACCAACTAATTTTACTCTTATTTCTACTTGTTTCTACCTGAATAATGCACCTGGGAATTGGAAGGTAATTTTTGAGGGTGCATAAATAGCCAGACCATGTATGAATTTTATATATTACTTGAATTGCAACTTTTATAGTAATGCTAACCAGGTTAACCTGGTGGGTAGCATTCTCGCATACTAACCCAAGGTTGTGGGTTTGAGTTCTGCTCAAGGCTTTGGTGTTGGCCCAATAGGTTTTTTTTCTGTGACTTGAAGAGGTGCGAAATGACCATAGTCATCGAAGCACCCTTAAAACAAAAATACTACTACTACTATTTTATAAAAATGAACAGAGTTTTAACATTGTTAAGTAATTTCATACAAGATTTATAATTTAAACTTGGCTTGAGCGCAGTGATGTTTATTAGAAAAGGAAACATATTTTTATAGGATTTGAATTAAATTTGCTCGGGATATTATCACCACCAGAGGTGTATGGCACAAAAATGACAGAAACCACTTTTATAGTTCCACTTATAATTCCAATAGTAAAATCTAATTCATCATAATGCATCACATGAAAGGGGCAGGATATTTTGGGAAAGTATGTCTTAGTGGGAAAAATTAGTTCCTTACTCCTTGAAGAGAAATAGTTGATGCTGATGACTAGTTTATACTGGGAGAGTTGGTGATGATAGGCAGTTACTATACATGCTGCTATTCAGTAATAGACTCCATCATTTAATTTCGATGTGAGAAGTAATAAATTTTTATTAATTAGGTGGTTCATTGCTTGCTTTTCAGGTGGTTCATTTATTGGCATACTCCAGAAGAGTGGGCATCAATGATTTACGACTGGGCCCAGAGCAATGGAATGATAAATACAGTATGCACATTTTATGAACTGGTATCTGGCGACAATACAGTCAATGAAGGTAATGCATTCCCACTGTAGGTTGACCTGTTGAATATTAAATAAAATGATTTCCTTTTCTGTTTTTACTATTTGTAGTCTACAAAAATGGAACAAATAGGATTTTGTTAGATATCATATAAAGGGGGAAACTCAGTAATTCGGTCCGAATTTCTATTTTCTCTCTGAAGATTTTAGGCATTCGATTAAATAATTTCAAGTAGATAGCTAGCCGTAATTGAGACATCTATTTTTTTTTCAGAGTTTTATGGCTTGGAGACGGCCGTACTCCTAAAAGCACTGAAAGCCCTTGAGCAACAGAAAAAAGCTGAAATTATTATGTTTGACGATAACGAAGGTGTTAAGTTCATCTAAACACAGGACATCTTATCTGACGTTTGTGACAGCGCTATTGTGTTGTGTGCGTCGGTGTGTGCTTGTTTTACGATATTAAGGTGGCGGGTGGCGAATGTAGCTTCACGACAGACATGCTGACCAATGTTAATTTTTCCATTGGTGATATGATCTCAAAATCATCATTTTTACGGACATTATTGTAAAAAACAGTGATTGGGACTAATCATAGAGATGAAAGCATTGTGAATGACACGTGAGTAGAAATGTAAATGAATTTGTGAAGTTCTTGCGCTTTCCGTTGTTTTATTTGGTCCACTAGTCGATAATGAACAGAATAAACTTGTGCCATTAAAATGAATGTTTATAAGAAAGTGAAATCCCTCTTACCTTTTTCCCTATGCATTTTATAAATAATGATGTTGCATCATTTGATGCGAAGAATAAATATATACATATTCATTACTTAAGTTGTTCAGTAATTTGATTGAGTTAGCTTGCGTCACGTTTTGTGGTCACACGGAAAATTTGCTAATATATGTCTGAAATATATTTATTGACAAAAACCTCTGACAAAAGTTGCGACAGATTGCCATTGCAAGTATCACGCGATACATAAAATAATTGGATTGCTTTTGATTTCGTGGCCTGCCTTTCAAGGAAATTGAAATCGACTAGATTTACCTTGTCTTCTTGATTTTCAACAGTGCCCACCCGTTCTCCGTGGAACGAAGTTCGGTTGCATCCTTCACCACGATTCCTTTGGTTTTCTTCTGTCAGAAATCATTTGGCTACTCACTTCACCAGTTTAGAAATATACGAACCATGACGACTATAGGAGATGGATCAGACTCCTCTCAATTTGATCCTGGTAAATGTCCGCGCCCGCTGATCCTATGTGGTCCATCGGGGTCTGGAAAGTCAACGTTGCTGAAACGACTTTTGTCAGAGTTTGACTCGGTTTTCGGGTTCTCAGTATCTCATACAACTAGAAAACCAAGAGAAGGAGAAGTAGATGGTCGTGATTACCACTTTGTAAGTGATCCAGAAGAAATGAAGGCAGCTGTTTCACGTGGAGAATTCTTGGAATCGGCGATATTCTCAGGGAACATGTATGGAACAAGGTATGATATTACCTAACCAATTTCCATTTGTTTTTTTCGTAGGTGACTTAATAGTCTATTACAGTTTTGTACATTCATTTTGTTTTTGTTGACCAGAATTTTCATTAATTGTGCATTCATTTATTTCTCACCAACGTTTTAACATATCTCTGCATGACCTTGCTCTGTAAGATTGATCTTTGTTCGGCATTCGAAATTATTTTAATAATCGCATCCTCGGTATTTCAAGAAACATAGTTTTAATCACGTTTTTCATAGAGTAGGGGTGAAGATAATCACCACAACTTTTTTCATTGACCTTTGTGTTATATTTAAACATATGGAGGTAATATATTTCCATAGTATAATATGGCTCAAGAGATTGTATTATTCCATTGCTTATTTAATTTTTATATGTTGCTTTCTAACTAAATCATATGATGTTTTAATTATTAGCAAATCTGCAGTGCAAGCTGTCTGTTCCAAAGGTAAAATTTGTGTGTTGGACATAGATGTTCAAGGAGTACAACAAGTTCGCCAGCAAAATCTTGATCCACCACCTCTGTTGGTTTTTATTCGACCACCATCACTTGAGATTTTGGAAGAAAGACTACGTCTTCGTGCAACTGAAACTGAAGATAGTCTTACACGCCGTTTGGAAACAGCTCGTTCAGAGCTTGACTATGGTAATCACAAAAGTTTAGGATTAGCACTTAAATAGTTTAGTTACCCTAAATAGTTCAGTTGCATTGTATGGTGAGATTAAAAATAATTTTATACTCTTTGGTTTCCCAGAAATCTTACGCTTATATTTTTATATATATTATTGATTTGAATTATTAACGAAAGCCTCATGCATTTCATATTAAATTTTTCCAAAATTTAGGGTTATACATTAATTATACTTACAGGCAATACTTTGTAAGCTATAATTTTTTGTCCCTTAGACTTTATTTTTAGGGACTATTAACTGATTCATATTTAATCATATTTTTATGGGATTATATTCATTCAGGGTTAGTGAAAAGATAATTTATTTTGCAGGTTCGCCTGGATAAATTCTTAAGCATAAGATTCCCTTATACCTTCTTGCTCCATTTCTTGAAAATTGCTGAACGGGTTACCCTGGTGGGTAGTGCAGTCACCGACTTTTTTTTTACCGGTGGGGGAAAATGTGGTGACGCACACCCAGGGAAGGTGACCCTGGGGTGTGGGACTCGGTCGAGGTCTAAGGAACCCCCGACCCATACCCACTAAATACCCATCACCATTTGCGGGACTCGAACCGCAAAGATTGAGGGTTCGAGTCCTGCCTAGGGCATGGGTGTTTAGATGTTTTTTTTTACAATTTGAAGAGGTGAAATAACCATAGCCATCAAAGCACCCTATAAACAAAAATACTACTTCTACTTAAAAATTTTTATTATATGTATTCTGTGTGTATAAGGTGAAAATATTCTGAACCTGCACCTTTTATTCATAATTAACAATAGGAGACAATCTCTTGGATTCTGACAATCTGCTCATCATGACATTTCCCTGGTGATAATTTTCACCTTTAGGGAGGCATTATCAATTTTTCCCATTCCATGATTTACTGTTTGCAATGCATTAACTACTGAGTTTGGTTTGTTATTCCATAATAAGTGAGATTCAAATTAGGATGTCATGTCTCACAAGTTTTATATATCAATATTTATTCTTGTAACATATAATTTTTCATAAAAAATTAATGCTCCTCTTTTAATTTTAATCCTCAAACATTGTACCTCCAATTAAGAAAAATTAGTCAATTGAAGACGAACAATAATTGAGTAGAGTTCTATCTCGTTCATGTATGCTATTAATTTTCTGACACTGACATTCTATTCCTTTTTTTTGTCAACACAAGGTTGTGAGAGGAAACTTGAAAGTACTATTACTGCCAAATAATATTAATTTTGTAATTATTTAAAACTGTTATTTAGCAGACCATGGTGGTATATATGCAGAGGAAGCATGTAATTATTTTAACTTTTATTGAACTATTAATTGCATGGTAAAAATTTTAATACAATGATGTTTGGAAATCAAGGGTGTTGAAAAACTTTACTGATTTATTTCCTGCTGGTATTATATTTTTCTTCTAACCACAACATTCTATTATGCACTCCATCGTCAAAACGAATTGCTACTGCTGTAACAATATTCATGACTCTATGAAACCGGTTAGCAATTGGTATATAATCATTTTTCTAAGAGATAATTACTTACACAAATTTAAATTTTCATAATTTATACTAGTTTAGAAAGCAGGAAGACTCCAGAGAAAATGACATTTTCAACCCATTACATGCAGTAAACTTTTATAAAAAATATAATAGAGAACAATAGGACTTCTTGTAGTTTTGAACTTGGGATCAATAGATCAAGATTGTCGTAGATAAGTTATTTTCTAATGTGACTTTAAATTTCAGTAACTTTGGTTTCACAAGATTTAAAAGCTACTGGAAATTCCTAGTAGCCAATGTTTATTCCAGAAATTAGAGCTATAAAGGATGCATATAGAAACATTGTGCACTGTACATTGTGATTATAACATCAAGTTGTATATTTCCATAATATTTTGTTGCTATTTAGTGGTTTATCTTTATTTCAGGTGAAAGCCCTGGAAATTTTGACTTGGTACTAGTCAACGATATGATTGACAAGGCTTATGAAGAACTCAGAGAGTTTATCTTGCCTGAGATTAAAAAACTGAGGGAAAATTATTCTGATTAAATGGGGAATTATATTTAGCTGCTTTGCATAAATGTGTAAAATGAAATTAGCTGGGTATCTTACACTGACATTCCTATTCTTTTTTAGGAAAAATTTCATTTTGAACTAGAGTAATATCTAACATTTAGATTAAAGATAGTGTTGCTCTATTTTAGCTATTTTTTCAAATTTTTTGCGAAGAAGATTTATCAATGATTGCTTGTGATACCACAGAAGATCACTGTGCTTACCATTAGTCATTAGAGGAGAATTACAAAACAAGCTTCTGATTGTTGCTAGGATTATATTAAGATACATTGCATAGGTATATTTTGCTTGGTAGACCTATGCTATGGTTAATCAGTGACATTTCTTAAATTCAGTATACAGTTGATGATTATAGCTTGCTTTATCAAAGATTCATATGCCATGGGAAGATATTCTTGCATTTAGTTATTTAATGAATTTCCAGACTATAAAAATACTTTAATAAATCCAGTTAGTACAAAATGCAATGTTAAACATTTACTTAACTTTTTGGAAATGAAAATGGGAAGCATAATTAGATTCCTTCTGGCTGATGAATTTAAGTGGTGTAAATTCATTGACATTGTTACCGAACAAACTTATTAATTTGGGGAATGAATTTTGTAATTGGACTCAATCCTTCCTTGTTAAGCAATTTTCTACACATTGTATTATTTGATGTAATTTTCCTTATAATGGATTTGGTTGTGTAAATTTTAATTTTTTTAAATCCTTCAGTGTACATAAACATATCAGTATTTTTGTACTTGACTTGGCAACCACCATTGGAAAGAATGTATTGAAGCAATAGGTTTACAACATTTGCACTGCTGATGATGTTTGCTAGGAGTAGTTACTCTAAAGTCCATTCCCAGGGATATTGTTTCCTAACATCATGTAAGGTGGGTCTAAGAGTAATCATGTTTCAGCAGTGTATGTGCTTGATGTGATATGTAATTGAGATTGTACTTTTATATTTTCTTTTAAAATAGTAATGAAAAATTGTATTATTTCATTTTGTGAATATTTTTCTTCATTTATTTCAAATATTTAAATGAACGTTTTGTTTATTATAAGTATAAACTATTCAAACTCAACTATTGGTGTCCCATCAACTTTTGAGGTTTCATGCATTATTTACAAAGCATTTCTGTGAAGCATTTGTATATTGTTTTAATGTTATTATAGCAATAATTTTAGGGGTATCTAAAAATTGAGGGAATTGCAATCCAGCATTTTTAGAATGATTTAATGTCAGGCATGCAGGCCTATTAGCAATACCCATATTCTGTTTTCAAATGTAAATATTTTTAGCTAAATATACATTACATTTGGAATGAGTTTCATTTTAAATTATTTATTTCCTTTTGTAATATTTTAATAACATTTTATTTGTTATATAAAGCCATCTCCTGCACCATATCATTAAATTATCTTAGAATAGTTGTAAACTTCCTTTAATCATATTAGGTAGTGCTTTTCATTTCTTGGTGTATGTGAAAAATTATGGAGCTTTTTTGAAGAATTAATTAAGAAAAATATATATTTAAACATGATCAGCCTAGCTAATAGATCACTGGCACTAAAAGGGTTAAAAACTATTCTTTGGAAGGTGGACTTTGATGTAAAGGATTTCTTCAATGATAGACTTGTTTCTACAAATTTAATATAATAGTGATATTTGCTGTAAAATTCTTGTCTGCGTGCTATCACATGTTTGTGTATTTTAGTTGTATTTAATGTATTCAATGTCTTATGACTCATGAACAAGTGCTAGATATTAATGAAGAAAAAATAATACTTTTAAGCCTAATCATTCAAGAGATGCAGCTGTTATAGAGGTATTGACAAGTTTATTTTTAAGGTGATACCTGAGAACACTTACTAAGGTTTAGCTTTCTAGGAAGTGGCAATATCTTTTAATATACTTGTGTGGAGCATTCAATTTATCTATCCTGTAGATGAATAAAAATGAGACTCATACCAGTACTTTGTCCAAAACTTCATATTTATGAAAAAGTTAATTTCCTTCAGTTAATTGCCCATTGGCTTAGCCAGGCCCCAATCTTTTGAAAATTTACTTCATGGTCTAAAAACTCATTGACTAATATGTTATTCTGATCATTGAGCCCTCTCAGTTGCTTTCCATGGGAATTCAAATAGACTAACTGTGAAGGCTTATGCAGTGATTTTCAAATGAAATTTTGGTTTTTTGGTTGCTCCCATATTGTTTTGTTCTGATGGATGACAGTTTCATTGGTGTTACTGTCGGCATCTCCAGGTGCAAAGATGAAGGTCCTTCAGATCAGAAGATGCCAACTGGAATGCAGGTGAAACTTGTCCAGTAGGACAAAACAATGTGGGAGAAACCTGAAAACGGAGTTTTCAGACTAACACTAAATTTGAGGACTAAAATTATTATCACATAACAGACTCTGCACAGATATCTTTTTAGGTAACAGGTAATAATAATAATCTTCAGAGTATTACCAAACAAGTATGTTGGTATTAGTTTTGCCATATTACATAGGAAAAAACAAGAATTAAAGCCAAATAAAATATCAATATTTGTACAACAGACCTATCAGTGACTGGAGACATCTACAACTATCTCCATAATTATGAATACAGAAAAAATAACAAAAACTATATGTACATGGTTAAGTATCTCTTGATTGTCAGACCAATATTCTTCAAGATTATAATAGTACTTCATTAGTAAATTATTTTCTTCTTTCTGGGCAAGGAACTTATGGCTTTTATATAATCTGGAAGATAGCTTTACATTTTTCCCATTGCTTAACACAGAACCAAGCTCCATTACTATTTTATGAGAGCTTGGTTCTGTGGTAAGAAATGTATATTTTATTTATGTTTCATAAGAATGGATATCACTATTAAATTGCAGCTAATTAAGATTTGATTAGACAAGTACAACTCTATAAAGAATAACCATTGCTGCTCCAGTTAATATATTCAATTTTTTTATTTAAAGAAAAAAAAAAGAGACTGACGGTCACTGATAATACCCAGAAAACAATACCATAAGGGCCACTATAGTAGAAGTTCAATAACTTTTTACATAATTAAGTAACATGAATAGACCAGCTGCCAATGTGCAATCTGCAGACTCAGAAATTGGGATTTATTGCTAAATTGACAGTGATTTGTGAGGTAGGTATGTTCAAAATCAGTACTTCTGTATTTGCACAATGCACTTTTGATTTTTTTGTCAACCAATTCAAAATAATTGTTAATTGCTGAGCTTGATCAGAAAGAGGTTTTTAAAGATTTATTTGATGTAATGAAATTACAGTATTTCCTGACCTATAAGATGCACTTTTTTACTCCAAAATGTGCTCTAAAACCAGTCTGCGTCTTATAGGCCGGGAATTGCAGTACTTTCATTGCCAAATAATAACGATTTTACATTACTGCAGGTACATAATGTAGGTAAATCATTATTAATGAGTAAGAACAGAATTGGACCCAAGATTGACTCCTGAGGAACATGTTGATAATGTACATGGTTTTGGCATATTTCTCATTCCTTGGATTACTGCTCTCTTTGAGTTCTGTTTGATAAATCTGAGGATAGCCAGTTTAAGGAAACCCCTCAGATACCGATATTTTGACACTCATGTGAAAAATAATGATTAGCAATGTCAAAGTATCAATAAATAAAGTCAGAACTTTATGGTTTACTGTCCGGACATTATGAGATAAAATTAAAGGGTGCAGCTTCCATGGATCTGGCCTTCCAACAATCCCACTGAGAGTTTGATAGGTGTAGTATTATTTCATTAGAGTCAGTAGAGGTTTGACTAATCATAAGTAAAGGAGATTCAGCACGAATGTCTAAGGCATTTTATTTTGTCTGTTTTCAAACCAAAACATTACATAAACTTTTATTACAGGAAGTTTCACAAAGGCTGAGGCCAACAGTGCAGGCTAGCTCGGGGACAACTTATACATAGTTATACTACAACAATAGTATATTAAATTTATCTAAGTAGGCAGATATTCTATTGAAATAAATTAAAATGATTTGAGAGTTGAGATGAATGTAATTTGCCCTTAATTGGCAACATTCTTTTTGTCTTGTTCGTTTTTGTTGTTAGGGTAAATTTCAGGGAGAAGAAACCCCACTAGAAAGGCATTGAATGATTAAGAACACTCAGGATTTAATAATAAAACCACTGTGATCCAATATCAATTTCCCTGGAATACCATCAATTCCAGCTCGATGTAGAAGTCCTTAACTTTCAGAAGTAAGAGTACCTCAGTACTAATTTTATATACAATCATTTGGTCAATAATGATATGGTCTTAGTCCTAATCCTAAATTTCTAGATGATCTCCTACCTTAAGTATCATTAATAATGAGACATATTTCTTCCCTTTTATTGGGGTAGCTGTTAAACTTTTATTACTGAACGATTTTTTTGCTTCTTATATGACAAAATTGAACACATTTCATTTGAAGAATAGGGAGTGAACTTCAGGTGAATTGCTCAGTTTTCACAATACAGCTTTTTCTTTTATCTTAGAAGATAGTTGTGCTATTTGAATTTTCCACCAAAGTTGAGATTGCACATTCCAAATTGAAGCAAAATTTGGTATAAAAGTCATTAAAACTAAAATCTATGGTGTCAGCATGAAATACTTTGGCCCAATCTCCCTTAGAAAGCAAGTAATTCAGATTATTCACTTTTCTTAAAAAAAATACAAATTTGAATCTGTGAATTCATTCACAATAAAATTTCTCCCAATCATGCAATGGCTTGACAATCCTAATAGTCTACAGCATGTCATGTTAAACAGGAAGTATTTTTTGTTACAATAATTATATGGCTTATTGACCAGAACTAAATTCTACCTATCTACAAAAGAGCATAATTATTCTTATTTATCTCTAAAACCGATAATTCTAAAATCACCAGATGAAGGAAAGTACATTTATTGGAAAATCACTGTCCGGAAGTCAAAAGCTCTGAATTATTTTCTTGCAATACAATTCACTTGTATTTACGTGTTGTATAATATGAGTTGAAATACTGAACAATATATTAATTTATCTTTATTAGTATTAGTTTAATATGTATACTTCTTTCCCCACAGTAAATAGTATCTATATTGTAAATTTTAAGGGCTTATTCAGGCAGTCAGACCCCTCAGTTAACAAATACCAGCTAACATATCAATAGTCAGTTTAGAACAGCACCCCTCTATAATTGACAAAACCATATCTGAATACTTCTGTATTTTCATTTTGCATTTTAAGTATTGAATTTTCCTGGGATTTAATGGGCAGTCCATTCAAAACTGATTTTGTGAAAGATTTTTGAGTAAATGAAATTTCCAATGATTGTAGTTTAATTTTCTCAGCCTCTTTAATGAATAGTAGTTGAACAATTTACTATATATTGTTATAAATAGTTTTAATGTTCTACAATAATGCCATATTTGTCATTAAATTACATTGTACTGAGATCTGTACATATCTTTCTGGTAAATACTCGTCTTCAGTTGTATTGCTGGAGGATAAGTTAAAAATGCATTCTTATCCAAAATAGACAAAGAACAATGTACTTTTCTATAGATTTTATTTATGGTACTAAGTCTTTCACCATGATAAGGCATCATCGGGTACAATATGAATGGGAAAGGCGCACACAAAAATATATATACACAACCAGTGGGAGTTAATGTCAAACAAAATACAATGGTGTTATGACTGATGAGGAGAAGGTAACATAAAGTGTAATTGGTGGGGAAGAGGAGTCTTAACATTCAAGTGGTAGAAGGTTGGGGGAACTGGAGGGGAAGGTACGTTGGTTTCTCTTATTTTTAGATGTTTCTACTGTATGTTACCCTCTCATAGTGACATTGTATTTTTGAAGTTAACTCCCTCTGGTTCTGTGTATATGTGCCTCTTCCCATTCATAATGTACCTGACAATGACTATCATGGTGAGACATGTAGTACCATTTGTAAAATCTGTGAATAAGTATGTTGTTCTTTGTCTACTATAGAAACTTCCATAAAGTGAGGCCTGAAATCATTAAATTCATATATTATTATGGTTAATTTCTCTACTTAAGCATTATTAAAAATTTTATTTTTCATAAGTCTTTAAAGAAATATTTTATTGTGAAAACATTGAATGTGTAGCAAGGTTTGTTATTTTTTTAAATGTTCCTATAATTATCACCTTAAAAAAATTTGATTTTTGATCTGTATTTCATTAATGCTCACTCTCGTAGTGCCATAGCTGGTATTTCTACTGGTGATGTACAGATTGAAGTTAAAAATTGCCAATGTAGTACACTCCATAGTTATGATCAAATGCATTGGTGCTGTATATGTGACCTCTATTGTTGTATATATTTATATATCTGAATTAAATAGTCAGCATGGGTTGGTCTTGGAAAATTTAAATACCCAGATGGCTCACTAATAGTTCCACAATTTTGTTACAGAATGGTCAGCTTTATGTTGCCTGGAAGTTGTATTTATCTGGACTTGAAGTAACCCCTTAAATTTAATGTAAAGTTCTGCTTATGTAACAGTGGCAAGCTAATCATGAAAACGTGTTATCTAAGAATATCTGACCCTAGACAATTATCCCTAACCTCTAAAGAGCAGCTGGTAAATTAAGTAGGATGGGTCAATGGATAAATGCTATTATTAATATAACTGAATTAGTAAAATCTTGAAATATTCACAGGGAGAGGTTCATCAAATGACATAAATATATACATATATAAAAGTTCTGTATATTTTCTTAGGCCTTAGGAAAATCTGAGACCAGTCATTCATGGTATTACATGATTGAAAGCATAATAAACATTCATAAAATAAAAAGGCATCTCATTGAAGGATACCTCACAAAATTTCTCCAACTAATCACAGTCAATCACACCAAATTCAATTTTAAGATTTCTTCATCTTTTTTCGTTTGGACAGCAGCATCTTGGGTGGCAGAGTTGCAAATGTGAGGTAACCGGTATGGCCTGGCTGAGTGCTGGGAGTGGTGCCAGTAAGGAAATATGTGTTCTGGTCATAATTGCAGTCCTGTAATTTTTCTTTTAATGCACTTGTCCTCTGCTTTCCTTTCTTACAATCCTGTAGGAGAGAGTGTGAATGAGAAACAATACAATGAATGCCAACAATCACATTATTTTCATCTCATTCCAACATTTTAAAGTATAATTCAAGTGATTTTGAAAACAATGATAAATATTTTCTTTCTGAATGATGTCATATTCTACACAATTTTCAACATTTCCACGAGTCACTCCATATATCACACTACTATTTGAGAAACAACTAGAAAACTGTATTGTATTTTCACAATCTAGAAGAGCCCAAGAAAACAATCCAGGAGAAAAATATTCTTCATAAATTAACATATGATGAAGGGTAATCTACTGATTAAGGTAGGTTTTTGATGAGCAATTACACCTAACTATAATCCTTCTTCAAATCTGCATACTTCCTACCCCCTATCATTCTGTCCAAAATCCCTATTCTCTTCCTACCCCTACCCCGCTTT
>WURS02459090.1:0-13695 GCA_011762765.2 Rhinocypha anisoptera | reverse complement strand
TTATATATATATATATATATATACACACACACACAAACACTTACTTTTCAAATACAAACCCCGAGACAAGCAACTTAAAAGTTTTTTTCTTTTAAATTACCAATTGCACCACTATTCTTGGGTTCCATATGATCAAATTTCGAAAAAAGGCTGTCAAACTTGTCACGATGGGATTGTAGGCTTAGTGGTTGCCATGAATAAAATCCTTAAGTGAGAAAAGTCTTACGTATCGTAATATGTTTATGTTAAATAGGCAATTCAGTAGCTACTTCCAATAGTTAATGTAAACAAAGAATACTGCTGTTATTTCCACCTTATAAAATTTTAGGATAGGAAAATGATTAATAATTGCTTTTATACCGATTTTACATATATTTAATTTATGTAAATAATTACACATTAATAATTTTTAAATAACAGAAAGGGGTAGTATAAAGGAACGACATAAACGGACGAAGACTAAATGTGGCGAGAAAGAAGGAAAAGCACTAATTCCAAAGAGAAAAAATTGCCCTTACGTTAGTCGGAAATTGAACCCGAACCTTCCGATTGTCCAGCCTTAGAAACAGGAAGCAACTGCACTATCTGCTATACCAAGCATCTATTCGCTTCCTCCACGAAAAGGTCAATGATTTCTGATTCCACATTTTGTTCCGGCTGCATCCAGGAACAACTATTTTCAGCCTTTCTTCACTCCGGATGGGAAATGTGAACCAAATTACCCCAGGCACCAAATAAAATATAATTTCTGATATATTATCTGATAGGAGAACGGAATGGAGAGTTGAGTATTACAAGTATTTAGGATCATGAACATGATGACAATGCATCTAAATTTTCTTTCGGATTATGATTTGTCGAAGATTTTAGAAAACCATTGCTATTTTTCTGAGCGCTTACTTATAATAACATATAATAATGATTTGAATGAGTGTGGTAGAATGTGATTAATTTTTCTGCCAATCATGTAAGCTTCTTTTTCTATACAATAATTTCTTCTTTCAATTGAATCTAAACCTCAATACACTGTATGTCAACTGAATTAATTTTCAACCTTCATATTTATATTTTGTGGAGAATAAAGCATCTACTAGTTCATTTTAATACGTTAATCATTTTCAAAAACGGCTTATCAACTTTATTCACAATAAAACTAGCATCGCAGATATTAACTATACGTAAGCACACGATTAGGCTACAAAACAAAATAAATATTTGAGGAAGAAAGAAGCGAATGAAAGAAACTGAAATGAAGAAAGCCATAGGTCACATTTTGAGACATTATTTCTACCTCTAAACAGTTGTGGTCGGTAAAATGAAGTGGTAGTGATTCGAAAACCTTTGAGGTGATATAAAAAAATAATAATCAGAGGGAAAGGGGCATAACAAGAAAATGAAAGAATGCCGACATGAATTTAGACCATCTTCAGAATAATGAATAAATGAAATGGGCACGATATGAAACTAAATCGTTTTTATCATATCGATACGAAATGAAATCGATATGATAAAAACTCAAAGATTCCAATAATATTATAAGATCGATAGAATGTGCTGAGTTTTCATTTCACGCACCTCAAAATGACACCGACTAAATTTGCGTTACAATAAATGAGTTTGTGACTATCATCTTCCGTTTGTAACATACTCGTAACTATTGTAGATATCCGATTAAACTCGAGACAGACGAATGTGATTTGGGAACGGACGAGGGATTTTGTGTTGAATGGAATCAAAAGAACAAGTCTCTAGCTGTCAGACCATCTTTGAGCGTAATCGAAGAACGAAGTGCAAAGTCCTTTATATTTTGTCTCCACCGAATAAAGAAAACTTTTTTCGTTTGCTTCCATTTGGAAGATAAGTGCAGTGAGGCGAAGTGAAGGATTTCACGAGAGCTCTTCGAGTACTTAAAAACAGAAATAATTCGGCGAGGAGAATAACAGAATTTAACGAGATAAGTCAAATCTTCACGCATACTAAATAAAAGATTGACGCAAACCTGACGCAGGTAATAAATAACAAAGTGTAATTAATTATTTGGCAGGAAGAACATGTTCAATCTTTGTTGCAGATTATGATACGAAGCCTATGCTTTGGAAAGTTAACAAACCTAAAAAAAAGAAGGCGTTACTTAAAAACGGAAACGACACTTTCATTTTCCCAACATCTACAGTATTCTCAATCACCGAAATAACCCCATCCCCTTCTGCATATAATTTTATTCCCACGTCACAGTTCCTTGGCCCATAGATCCGTATCACAAGATTTTCCACAATGATCTCTAAGTGAAATCCATTCCACTTTCAGCAAATGGCAATACATATAAAGTTGACATAGCTTGATTCCTTTTAATAAACCATCATTTTTTCTGGTTTATGGCGGCTATGAGAGTGGTTAATATACATTTAACAACTAAAAAACAGCGGATAACATACATGTCCTTTTGTATGAACTCTCAAACATATGGACAGACGAAGGACGGACGGAGATAAAAGAACTGAAACTAAAGGGTGTATCGGCGGCTATAGTCATTTAGACCTCTTCAAATCATAGAAAAAACCCTATTGAACAAACAAGACACTCATGCCCTAGGCGGGACTCGAACCCGCCTTTGGGTTAGCAGGCGAGTGCGCTATCCCCCAGGCTAAACCAGGCAGCCTCCGTGGCTTCGGAGTAACGTCCTCGTCTTCCAACCTGGAGGTCGTGGTTTGAATCTTCTAGGTGGAATTTTCGTTCTTGTTAGAAAATGCTATTATACTGTCTACCGTAAGAAGAAAAAGAAATTCCTCTTTCGTAAAATGCTGAAGGCATGAGACTATCGCGTAAGGCAAAATAACCGAACCAAACACAAAGTTCAAATACGAAGTAAATTACGTAATATAACTGCGGGTAAATGAATTTTCAATGGCAACATGGCAATGGTATTGTATTTTGCCGAAATAAAAATTGTTGATGGGCAATTTATGGTTGCTGTCATAGAGGGAGGAAAATTTACTCACAAGCAGCTGAATGTCCGAATATCTTACAGAAATTATTTTCAAATTCAGTTAATAATCTAAGAAATAGGTTTTAAAAAATTTTAAACCTATTTCTTAGATTATGGTCCGTTTCCACCACATCTCACCTGAATATATAACGTTTATTCAGTTAATAATAATCATAAACATTTAGAAACTAATGTCAGGTCATATAATAATGTCTTAATATTTGCATCAATAGTGACACAGATAACTACCACACTGGAGAGTGGTCCTTGTTTTAGTGTTCATGGGTATATCACAGAATACCACATCCTAGTTAAGGAATTACATGAAATATGGTACAATTGTATTTGATTGACACGAATAAAGTGACTCAAAAATGAATAAATACGAGTCGTAATACATATAATGAGGAATATAGTCCAGATTTAATAGAAATTTCGATACTAACATTAAGGAAGTAGACACATACCAACCCTATACATAAGGCAATGAGGGAGATTGAATTTAAAAGAAATTAAAAGAAGAATGACCAAAGGAAATATTGAGTCCAGAGATAATCATTTGGCTTGACAGAAATTCAGATAAGAGGCGATATAATGTAGCGACGGGGGATAAAATAAGAAAGGCATTTAAAAATATTGATGGAAAGTCAACCTTTGAGAGGGATATACAAGTTTATCCGAGACGATAGTCTAATAATAATATTAGTATACGTATCAATTTGAAGAAAACATGGGAGTAAATCAATTTGGTTTGAGAAAGTGTAAAGAAGCACGAGATGCAATTGGATGCCTAAGGTTGATTGGCGAAAGAATGTTAGATATGATTTATATATGTTTTGTTGACTGGGAGAAGGCATTCGACAGAGTCAATTGGGTTATGCTTCTGAGGATTCTAAAAAATATAGGCATAAAAGATTATTAAAAGAGCTGTACCTACACAAAACAGAAAGTTGTGATAAGAGTAGTGATGAAACAGATGCGATAAGTATTGGAAAAGGTGTCAGACAAGAATGATGCTTGTCACCAACACTCTTCAATATTTATGTTGAAGAGCTAACCGATACAGCAGTAGAAACGGCAAGAGGTTTAGTGGTTGGAGGAGAAACATTAAAGACGGTGAAGTATTCAGATGATCAAGCAGTAGTATCGGACACAGAAGAGGAGGTACAGTATATGATGGAAAGTATCGCAAGGGTGGGGAGGGAATACGGAATGAACATAAATGTCGGAAAGACAAAAGTGATGAGAGTAAGTTGGAATCATTAATATATCTGTAGAAGGAAAAAGTGTTGAGCAAGTGAAATCATTTCAGTATTTGGGAAGTTTAGTGAATGAAATTGGGATCTGTACCAGGAAAGTAAGACAGAGGATAGCAATGGGTAAAAGAGAATTTGAGAAGGTGAAAGGGCTACAGACAGCAAGTAGAATCCCAATAGAACTGAGAAAGAGATTTCCTAATGCTTTGTGTGGAGTGTGGTGACTTAGGGTAGCGAAACATGGACAGTCAAAAAGAAAGATGAAAAGTACTTAGAAAGTTTAGAATTGTGGTTGTGGAGGAAAATTCTTAAGGGGATATGGACTGATAGAATTAGAAATGAGGAAGTACTATTGAGAGTATGAGAGGAAAGAAAACTGCTGAGGGAAATTAAAAAGAGGAAGACAGCTGGGTTGGGGCATATATTACGCCGAAACTGTATACTAAGAAGAATGATTGAAGAAAAAATATAAGGAAAGCGAGGAATCGGAAGAAGAAGAAAAATGCCCGAAGATACAGGCAAATGAAAGAAGATGCTCAGGACCGACTGTGATGGTGGACATCCAGTTGAAACTTGTCTGAAGACAGATTCACTTAGAAGAGAAGACGTATCAATTTGACTATGCCGAGTCCAAATCTTGGGTCAATGGCTTACGTTTTGTTTTATCGTCATAGTGAAGCGAGATGGCATCCGAATATGAACATAAACGGAATTGACTGTAGAAATATAAATAGAAATAATATATCAAGGCTACTAAGGAAAGTAGCCAAGACCTTCAGTTAGGAGAGGAGATTTTTGCCGTATGGTGGAAAATTATTTCAAAATCTCGTTGGAAAGCAAAAACGTCAACAGCGAGCGGAACAGTTCAGTGGCCTTTATAATATAAAAACGAATTATTTTACAATATTTAACTGTTGCAAGTATATTTTCAACGGATTTCACAAGTACATAAATGGGCCCCAATGTTCATTCTTGTACACATTTCCCATTTTGCCTGGCGAATAATCCAAAAATGCAGTCGTACTTTTAAAACCTGTTCAAAAACTTTAAAAGTGTAAGAGTAAATTTTAAATATATTTACGTAAAAGACCATATTCTTTATAAAATATCAAGATATTTTAACGACGATATAATAATAATAATTTGAAATTCCATTAGTAATTGCATTCTAGGTGCGAAGCACGGCTCAGGGTGATAGAAAATCAAAATCTAGAGCAAACCGCAAACTCTCGAAACTATGATATTTCCGGGGTCCAATCATCAAAATGTTTTCCCTCCCATTAAGCATGACTGCGGCCTCAAACAATCCGGACCCAAGTGATTCCGACCAGAGGAGAGGTGTAATGTTGTAACTATCCATCAAAAGCAAAGCCCTTCGTACTTTTCCGAGGTCAGGAGCAGCTGGAAATGGTATTTGACCAACTTCATCCGGAAATGGAGTTTATCATATGGTTTAGATCATAGCATGACACCTTCGACAAAGGGTGGCGTGCCACTTCGACAATGTTGCCGTGAAGCAGCAGCGCGTGACTCGCCGGACAATGTCCTATTTTTCTCCCAGGTCACTAAGGGGGTCGCACTTCCCCAATTTTTTCGAGCATAAAACTGTAACTCACTGTTGAATCGAAGTGAAATCATTTATTGGCATTAGATTATGGGTCGAAACAATCATTTATTATATGAATTATGCTAAGGAAGAAATTTGTTTAAAACAATCTCACCATAAAATTTCGGATTCCCTGAGCATATTCTGAGGGATAATAACCTCCTGGATACAAAAATTAAAGTAACGAATGACATTTTGACGAAGGGTTGGAATAATATGTCAATGTAGTAAATTGACATGTTACCTGGGAAACCTGAAGAGTTCAAGCAAATATGTATCCCGATAAATAAATGGTTATGAAAATCGATATTTTCCACTAAACCGACGATCGAGGTTATTCATTCTCTCCTAGATACTTAAAATTTTTGTTCCACAAGGTTTTGTTCCATTATGCTCATAATCGGTCAGTTGTAATTCAATCACAATCATTTATCATCAGCCAAAGTTTGACTTGAGGCAACACTCTTCTGAATTCCCTCATTTCCTAACTCTCTGCTCATTAGTATATTATTTGTTTGTATCTTCGTATTTTATTTAATTGGTGTATTTATGTTCTATATCTTGCCATCCGGGTTGACCCAGGGTGTAGCGCGCTCGCCGACTATTTTTTAATTTTTTTTCAACGAGTTCGAATACACTTTGCCAAGGGCATTGATGTTGCTCTGGGCGGCATGTTCAAGTCACAAACTAATTTTCCTAACTAGTTGGCGTACGGAAAGGGCAAGCGGCCGTAAAACTATTCCAAACCCACTTTAAAAAAGCGACCCCAGATCAAAATGGGAAAAGCTTAGAATGAAAATGTATGTTCTATATCTTCATTTTGGGCCATCCTATGTTGCTGTTTCCTATCAATTCTCCTTCCACCAATACCTCGCGAGATCAGTTCCACTTCAATCTGAGTTACATTTGTTTAATCCTACTTATTTCCAATAATTGCTCAAGACTTATTTCTTCTCAAACCGCTCACAGAAATTCTTCTTCGAGACCTTAGAAATAGCTGATTTTAATTTCGTTTATTCTTTTTCCATCAACGGTGAACACGCTTGATGAATCAAAAATCCAACCATTTCATCGAGATTTCCCAAATATTGTATTCTCGCTTTGTTTTTCCTTCTACCCGGTCATTATTTAGAACGCTGTGTTTGCTTAACGGACGTAAGGCACGTGCCGCGACGAAGCTCATGCTCTTAAGACGGTAGACGGCGAGGAGTCGGACTCCGCGAAATGTTAGACATGAAAATTCATGGTGGATATTTCAATTACTTTGGGGTCGTCCACCCACGAAAATCTCACGAACTCTGACCCCAATAGGGACTGGTTTTGAAGCGTGCGAGATATCCATCGTTACACTCCGACACCCCGGAATTTCCCTCCCGGGAAGGTGCAATGGAACGAAAGTCCTCGGCACCCACCGAAACGATGGAGTGGCCTTTTTAACCATTCTTCTCTGGCAGTGAAACCGCATGAAAGATAACGACACGAAAGTGTCGCAATGTGATCTCACAGGAGAATTACGGGATAGACAAATTGTTCTTTTGGATCTTGAGAGTATTGACTCACATTTTTGCAGCCATAAAAAATATCTGCTACGGGAAAACTTCATTTTCAATGAAAAAGTTTGGCTGAAGAGGGAAACTCGTGTCTCTAGTACACCGTTAAATTATCCTACAAGCCATTTTATCTTACTTTGAAAGACATCAAGTTAATGTGCGCCCATGTCACATAAATTCAGTAACGCCTTCCATTGTATTTGTGCAGTTTTAACTTTGGAATCTACCGAATAGGACATAGGCTCCAAATTTAATTCCAATATATGCGTCTTAAATAGAAATCATTAAAGAGGGAACAAACTAAAAAAATATGAAAAAATATCCTTTGAATTTGAGACTAATTACCCTCACGCAATTTCAATTTTTATAAAAGCTATAGTGCCTGTCCGATTACGGCGATGAAAATGGCCTTGCAAGCAACGCTTCTTTATGAGCAATTCGCTCAACATCTGTGTAAAACGTTACTACAACACGAAAATGAGCATGGAATTCTAAGTTAGGTAACATTATCGTTAGGCGCAGTACCACAGACTTTCTTTCTCTATGATAGTACTCAGTACGAAAACTAACACAAAATTATCTAACAAAGGGTATCACTTCCAAATAGATGGTTGCTTTTTTTGATGAAGTTTTTGAATGAGGTTTTTGGATTCAGCCCCACAAGAATCTATATTTATATTATATGTTTTCCTTTTAAAGTAGTTTTACGACTTTAATAGCACAGTGTTCAACAAGAAGGTTGGTTCGTTTGGTGAGGGAAGAGCTCACCTACCAAGACCAACGGTGTGCGAAAATTCGCACATCAGGATAGAGGGGGACAGCTCTTTTCCCTGTGCCGCCTGCGATTTCCCAAGGAGATGTGATACCCAGCTTGTGTTAAACTAGAAAACCACTTATCTTTCGTTTATCTACATTTTTTTAAAAGCTTATACTTTATATTCTACTCTATCACATTAGTTGCCCTGATGAAAAAATTAGCACTAAATGAAAAAAATATAAAAAAAGAACTGTTATATCAGTATAGGGCCTATATCACACTAGGGAATTTGGACGTCGCGGGAGTTGAATGGGTTGTAATAGGAATACATAATATATACCCTAAGATAAGCACGCTGGGGTTGAAAACATGAATGCTTAAATACTTTATTTTCAAAAAAGAAAATACTTAGGAAATGGTAAAGCACCCCATGACCATAATAATACGCCGTCATCGATTTCAACGTAAATTACATTACATATCATGCTAATTGCACGCCTCCATGACCATCTGTTGATTTCAATGTGAATTATTTATTGTTTAAAACAATATTACTTCGTTAATAATCTTCTCATATGTCCATATCCCTCTTGTTATGTCTTACCTTTGTATAGACGATACATATATGTATGCAAATTCCTACTCAAAATCTTGGGAACACGGTTATCTACATGTTATGTAACAAGGTACATATATATGAACCATATATATATACCATCAAGGAACAACTGAAAACGCAGAATACAGTAACAAAAAAGAGTTTCTAACAATTTAACATCCACACTACTACATAAACGGCAAAACAAACCTACATACTCTTTGCGCTCATCCACATTTCAATTTCACATTGATAAATCTTGGCATAGCATATTTCTGCATTTTAAATGCTACGGGAGTTTAAAATAATTACATTACCGAATCGACATTTGGAGTCCTTGTTTTCAATCTAACGTTATATATCTGAATTTTATGAGTCCATGTTCTTTTTTATGAGTTTTTTATGACTAGAATTTTATGAGTCTTTCCTTTAACGCTGGAAAATTAGCCATTCTTTTAGAAAAGTTATGGTTCATATGATGGTCACTAGAAGTAGTTATGATTTCTCCCATTCTGATGTTTTTCTATGACAGCGATAGAGTTTTATTTTTTAAATTTCGAAATTTTACCCAGTTTCAGAATTTTACCCTAGAATGTTTCTCCGGAATCTCAAATAACCCTTCCACTACAATTTCGTCGGTTGCTACTCCGGCGTGTATATTTTTGACAGTAATTTGGAATGCCATGTATTCAATATATGACAAACATCGATAAAATATAAGTATCAATTAAAAGCGATTGATTAGTTATAGATGGGAGTCTACAAGATGATAGGAAACGAAAAAGAACCTTAGCATTAACTACAGGTGTAAGGAAAAAATAAAGTAACGACGGGTTTTAGGGCGGTTATAATGTGCTCAAAAGAATTAACGGGCAACAAATAAGTGAGAAACAAATCGTACATTTTATCTCGTTCGCCATGTAAATCCTGTCACATCGTTACAATCGACACGGGCATCGTTACACAGGCATCATTACAATTTACCCTTTGAACTTTACAGAAATTCTCTTTTCTCTGTAAATTAAGAAAGCTCAGTGCATCAACTGTTACCCGACGAAAGTATGATTAAAGACGTAAAATAGGACACTTCTTATTACTATTCCCCCCTGTATACATGTATTAAGTGGATTCATCCGTTAATCCATACGAGTTATGTTAGTGTCTTCTTCAAATTTCACAATCCTTGCTTCCACCGGTGTCAAGAGCTGTCAAGTTGTGACAGATTAACACCACGCACTCCTTAACCGCGTCACCTCTGGCACGAAGGTGACCCCGAGGAACGGGTTTTACTTCTGAAAATTTTATTTTCTACCACGAGGTCTAAGGTCTACAACCAATAACCGAGGTTCATATCTTTGACAGCTATCATTAATTTTACACGTTGTCCACTGCAACTAAAGAGAGGAACTTCGCTGCGAGAAATATGGAAAATACATCATGATTTTCATATATTGACAGAGGAATAATCTGTGAATGGCTAAATTATTAATGCACAATTAAATAGTGCTGCGAGCCACGTCTATATCTACGAAAAACTCTGCAAGACGCGTCATCGGTATATGGCAAAGGGTGTTAAAACACTAGTCCAATGGATGTTTATTGTGCCTGTGCTCTGGTTAATAATGATTTCTGCAATTATAGTGGCGAATATAGCACGGGAAATCGAAATTGTCCAAACTTTCGGTTCCGTAATCCAGTTTTCTTGATTTATTGAGGTCGTACCACCTTCCCTTAAGTGGTGATAATTTATTCCATCCATTTCAATTTGTATTGACCTGAAATCCTCCAAGTTTGACTCTATTGTAATCTTCGCGCTTAAAATGACTGCCATAGAAGATCATGATAGCAATTTTTGTTACGTCATAGCAATGGCTCCAGCTGTCTTTCAGTATTTTATTCAAATGACATACCAAATCGCTCTGAGACGGGTGACAAAGCCTCATGAGTATTACATATGTTGTCTATACCGTTGCAATTGGCATCTATCTTAAACTTTATTGTCGAACTATTTCCCCATCATTCGCTTTCAAGTTTCTTCAATGTCGTACCTCATGAATTCTCCTCATGTCAAGTCTAACTTAAAAGTAACATCACAGAATTTATTTTGGTCGTTCTTGGGTTACTGGCTAAACTTTGTGGTAATTTATTTTATATAATCCTATATTGTATTGAACTATTTACTTTCATTAAAAATATTACATTACTACCTGTTCCAACCTGATAATGACTTCGAGACGAAGGCTGAACCCTGCCGTTCCGTAACCAATGTTAGCCCTCCTGTTCCCCAATGCAATTTACGGCGATTTACTAGGATTTTTCTATTCTTTGTCTCGCAGAGATATTTTGGTTTGTGATAAATACGAATAAGACATTTTTCCTTGTCTGTGATTCGAGTGAATGATTATTTTATCTAATGGTTCTTATGAGAACCGAGCCAATATTTTTTGTTTCCTAACACCCTTATACGTAACTTAGCTGTTATACCAGCTCGGCTCTTTACTTTCACGTTTCGCTTTGGTTTTTATATACATATTTATTTGTAATTTATGATGCATTATCCTACATAAGCTTAAACAGAAATGATTCTAGGTACGAGTTGCATGCCTCTTCTGTCCTTACTAAGTGAACCAACTATAAAAACTCTGTAACTAGCTTTTGAACTCACCCCCAAAAGAAAATCCACCTTCAAGGATTTTCGAAATTATCGCTGAAAAAGATAATGATTTATGCTATAAATAATATTTTTCGTGTGATTACGAAACAAATATTATTCCATTCAATTATTTTATCTGCAACAGATCATTTTATTTTTAAGCGTTAAATAGGAAATGTGTACTGATCTATGAAATTCTAAATATAAAGTTTATTTATTCCTTACATGGATATATTTTACTTCCACGAAGTGAAGCCTGATACCGTTTATAATATTCTAAATATAAGGTTTCCGTGGAGCTTTTCGGAGAATGGAGAAGTAGTATTTTTTGTTTATAGTCTTATATAGTTTATAGTCGGTCAATGAATTGGGGAATGGATTTACAGTCTTTCCACGTCAAATCAGGCCCGTGACATCTACCTATCCTTGAGATAACAATAGCTTTCCGATTAAATAATCCCAAATATTCTGGGAAGGTGAGTAGCGTAACAAAACTCAGCCGAAGATGGCCTACATCAGCAAAAGGTCCCATAAAAAATTATTCCTGACAGTATATCCCTGGATATGGAAGGTTTGAAGGCTGCTGGTTGATTCTAGTTCGACTTTTTATTTTTTGTATTTTTATATATTCTATATACATATAAGTAATATTGGGCTCAATTACCAAAACCCTTGTTCCACTCCAGTGCCTCAGGCTTCAAGTGTGGTCACGCAAAAAAGTTTGCGTGCGTGGTGTGGAGCCCTGATAATACCTTCGATCTCAAGGAAACTCGAGTGTCCTGTACGAGACTATGTCAAAGTGTTTCTGTCTGTAAAATTCCCATTCTAGTCCTCAGCAAGTAGCTCCGCCATATTTACTTTCCTCTCGTAACATTTTTACGAATACATTAGGGAATATTATTTTAGCGATATCTGATTCCGTGATCGAATCACTCTGCAGTAGACCTTCGAATTTTCCTAATGGACTCCAATCCACGCACTATAAATCCATCTTGTGAAACTAAATCTCTTTTAAGATAATTGTGATTATTATTCCAATGCGAACTATCCGTGAACAGCTGGAGGTTCGAGTGGCGTCCAAGTATTTCATTTATTCACGGTGACGTCTGATTTATTCATTTGGTCCCGACTTATTTGAAATTGCTTTTGTTTAAATTATTTTCATACTTATACATAGTCCAAATTTTGCTTAATTATTTGTTCCTTACCAAAATCCGAGATGTCTTCTAAACCACAAAAATATCCCACCATGCCTAGATGTCAATACTCCTTTCAATGTTGCGTCAGCAAATATTCTGATATTGCTACTTACTTGGAAACTTATGTTCTTTTAAAATGCTGTCCGCGCTATAACTGCTGCTTAACATCCGTGAGGGAATAGAGAAGTCCGCAAATATTGTCTGTGAAAGAGCTATATCATTACAAAAGATATCAACAGATACATTTCGTTGTCTAAATCCATGTAACCTCTTCGAAAATGTCTCTACTGTACAAATCCTCTGCATAAAAGAAAAATTAGGTGACAATATCTGTGACAGATGAATAATTCACTCTCTCTCCCACATTTTCTCATAGCTGTTAAAACGCCGCAACATTCCTCTCCACCCCCTCCACCTACGAAGAAACCGCTAATGGCGGGAACACTCCAGGATGGCAACGATACGGTCACGAATTATCAAAATGCAAATACCCTCTCTGAAGAAACTATCCTAGTAGAAAGAGCTCGCATCACTCCAAGAGTCTTTAAGCCTAAGGTTGACATGATAGGGGAGGATAAATCTGATCTAGAATTAATGATAGCCCAAGCATTAATCTCGCAGAAACCTAGTATTTGAGGAAAAAGTTTGTGAGGCCTCTCAGTTATGGGGGGGTGGGCAAGGCTGGATTAAGATCAAATGGACAGAAAGAAAGAAAAATGAAGAGATATTTGGCATTTTAGAAGAGGATAGGGTGTTTTTAGTGAAATCTTGGAAATCTAACTAGAGATAGGAAAAGAAGGGGGAATTAAGAGGGTGGAAGTTAAAGAAGGGTGTTATTAATGCCGACCGGGTGAGCCTGGTGGGTAGCGTCTACTAAAGCAAGTGGGAAAATGCGGTGACGCACACCCAGAGAAGGTGACCCTGGGGTGTGGGACTCGGCCGAGGTCTAAGGAACTCCCGACCCATAACCACTAAAAACCCACCACCAGTTGATTGCGCATAATAATGGAAGGCGGCAACCATTTGCAGTTGAACGCCATAGGGCCGCGACTAGCCGATCCCAGCTCTCTCCCTAACCGTCCGGACCGAT
>WURS02459079.1:0-13696 GCA_011762765.2 Rhinocypha anisoptera | reverse complement strand
TGAAGCATTTAAAACGAAAATACACACAGCATGGGCATTAGAAAAACCATTTTAGCATAGGAAGCATTTATGAAAATAAGAGAACTGATAGAAGATATCATGGGTAAGGTGAGGAGAAACTAGTACAAAAATGTAATGTGTAGTGTTGTATGGTCCTGAAACATGGTCTTTGAAAAAGATGATGCATATAAAAGTGAAGGCTTTCAAGAGTTATATGTTGAGAAGAATGGAAAAGGTTAAGGTGCAGAGAGGAAGAGGGAGTGGAAGCATTACTGATGCATGAAAAACATATGGAAGAGATAGCAGATAAATGCAAGTTTGGAATTGTAAATACAAAGTATGAATGTTTTATAAAAAACATGAAAGTATGAAAGAAAGTGTAAAAATGAATAATAGGTATTCTACCTATCTAATATTCTACCAAAAATCTGCATTTAATTATCAGATAAAATAATAACACAATGAATGAAAAAAAATTGAGTGCTGAAATCATGAATTAAAGCTCAAACACTGCCTTTAATGGCAATAATGAAAATATTAATAATATGAATGCTTTATTCATTAAATATGGTAACCTAATAAATAAGAGGAATAAAAATATGGGCAAAGTAGAAAAGTAAATACCGATATTGTAAATCCCTGAGGGATGAAATATTTGAGGGAATCAGGAAGGGAGAGTTTCTTTTAACAGAATTAGAAATTTATTTTTTTAGCACTCAATTCCCAAACTTATGTTACAGAATAAAGTGCTGTAGCCATATGCCTAAAGAACAAAAATGTAGAACAGTTTGGCAAAAACAGGTCAGCAATTCTGTTGAATTATTAAAGAGACTATAAAATATTGAGCCATTTATTTTGATGAAAGAACAGAAATTTGCCAAGTCTAAAAGAGACTGCATTAGTAATAACTCTTTCTTTGTGTTTCACGGGTGGTTTTCAGATCTAGTTGGATATGGTTTATATACGGCTATATATATAAATATATGGTTTACGATATGACATTAAAATTCTTTCTAACAGATCCATGCTAGAAACTGTAAAGATTGTGTCTGGGGAAATAATTGCTTCCTGTCCAATTTTTGTCAGAGTTCGCCATACAAACTATAGGGTTTGACCCAGGAGTAAGCTCTACCATCTCCGGTTGAAAGGACTTCTGATTGATCATTTTGACACCTAGCAATACTCAGAGATATACTAAAGATGCAGTGTAAACTTAGGGCATCGTTGGCTTTTATGCAAAGTTACATAGCCTGAATATGGTATTACATTCCCATTACACTGTTCTTCAAAATTTTCCCTCTATAACTGTCTGTAATGAGTACATTTGGCTTCATTACCAGCTTCACATATGATAAAGTTAAAAAATTAATAAAATCTAATTTTAATTTAACAGATGGATGTGTTTGCTTGCTACAAAGTTGATTCTAATCCAAAACATAAGAAGAAAATATTGTGGAAACATGAGATTCACTACTCAGCCTGTGCCTTTCATATGTTTTTAACCGAGTCAGCTAAGAATCTTATTGCACAGATATAAATCCTAGTGAAAAGTAACATGGAAATTTTCCTTTGATCTTAAATCAAAATGCGGTAAAGTTTAATATTCTCTTTTCTCATTCTCTTTTCAAGCACAGAGTTCAACTTATTGGTTCAATCTGGACTTTGAAAAGCAAATTTAGCTCTTACCCAAACATTTACTTCTACGTTTCAAGTGTCTTTCAGAAAGTAATGGTTAAAACTTTGAGACAAAGAAACGAGATGCATTAATGTGTCTAGTCTTATTGTGGTCAGTCTGTCATTACCCAATTTTGTCTCCTAAGTACAATGTTAGTAACACAAAAAAGGTATAACACTTGTTTTTAAACCTTGATTACTGTGGCAAAATTGTCTTTTCTCTTCTTGAATATGTTCAGATTGCTAACAAATTTTATTTTCCCCCTGTATTTTCCAATTTAAACCATTAATAATTATGAACATGTCACTAATATATGCCAAATATGTTACCAAAATATGACATTTAAAATTATTTGTCAAATGATGATTGTCAAAATATAGAATTTCATTACTGAGCTCATCCGCTATGTACACTCCTTTCCCTTGTGGTAACCAAAATTAACTTAGTTAATATTAGTGTGTTACCCAGTATGTATGTTCATCTTCAATATCAGAACAAAAAAATTAAAAAATATGACATTTTAATGAACTTACTTTAGTAAATTCAATAGCTCTTTCAGTCATCATAGATATTTGGTAACATTCTTTAAATTATACATCTACAGGATGATCAATAAACCCAATTGGGCGCCTCTCATGGCAGATTACAATATCTTTTCCTCCATTTCGGCTACCCAGCAATCTCTTTACATAAAAAAAATCTTTTATATAATGATAATGCAGTTTTGTGAATCAACAAAAACGCTTAAGTACATTGCATTTGTATATGAAAAGAAATTAGAAACTCGGGAAACATAATTTTATGTCATACTGAATATTTTGGTCAATAGAGACCATCTTCAGGAAGAAGTATAGTAAGGAAACTTCACTGTGGGATTATGTCAGTGATGATGTAGTGTTAAAAGACAAATAAATATAATACAATTGAATAGTGGACTTCTGTGTCTAATACCAACATAAGAGTTCACTCTTTTGATTTCATTGGTTTTATGAAATGTATCATAACTATTAACTAAATTGCCAATGGACCTTAACTATTCATTTGCATGTAAGGCTAAAATATAAAGAGCATAAAAATCCTTGACCAACTGGCATATATTGTTGCACTAAATCAATATTAATACAATCATTTTTTATCAGTGAGAGGTAGAGTTTTCAATACATTAGCTGATATATTATCAAAAATTGTGATTAATAATTTTTCCTGGAGATTTACCTTCTCCATAACTAAATTATGTGCAGATAAATACGTCAAAAAATCTTTCTGATTAGTGGTAATAAAATGATTGTGAAATCATGCCTTTCACTGCAAAAATATTTTTGTTCCTTTAGTATATTCTTATGGATTTTTAAAAATTTATACGATATCAACCTTTCATTTGCCAGCGTATAAATAATATAATAGTAATGTCTTTCTAATATGTCTCCCCTAATGATAAAAACCATATTTACAATACTCATTATACAGTCTAGCATTTTTTTCTTTTGTTGCTAGTAAGATCACAAGGTTTGCTAATTGGTTAAGGTCCTTTCCACAATAAAATATCTATTTACAAGTTTTGAGGCACAATTTATATTTAACTATTCATCTATTTTTCACTTTAGAATGATTTCATCATTTGAATCATCCATCATCATTTCATCATTCATCCATTTTTCTGGTATTTTAAAGTCTTGTTAAAACATTAATTGCCACCAGCTGAAATAAGCTGGCACTCAATGATATTTTTCGAAATTTCACAATGAAATTCAAAAAAATAAAGAACTAGTTGATGACACCATCCAATTTTTTTTGCATTTCAATCTTGACAATAGTTTGCCTCCATTTGACATGTAAAAGAAGAAAATATTTACTGTACACAAGTAATTAATGATGAGGTAATTATAGTTAAAAGCAACAGAAAGGGTACTCAACAATAAAGACTAATAAGACGAGAATCGTCAACCATTTGACAGACATTGCTTCATTCATTCAGTAATGCCTAATGCAGAGGTTATGTTGAACTAGCATATCTTAGAAGGTCTGAAGTTTTCTAATTAATAAACACTACTCAATTTTGTGCAACTAGGAACTGTTATGTCAACTTCTCCATGTGTAAAGCAGTAGCAAACTAAAATTTTTGCTTAAGCCAACTCTTTGTAAAACCCACAGTAATCATAATAACATCAAGAGTGAATGTGTGGAAACTTATGCATATCCATGTAAAACAACCATGTAATTGTGGAAATTACAAATCTGTTTTCATTATTGAAATTCCACTGCAAACTGAACTGGGGATTCAGCAATTACCAACAATTTAATTGCATCCCTCAGTGTAATTGTATCTGAGTTAATCTTCTGTCCTAACTCTATTTTTTCCTTAACCCTTTATCTGTGAAAATCAGACATATTCACCCAGGTTGTGAAAAATGGGTTAGCCCAACATCCTAAAAGAAAAATTCCCTCTCACAGAGACAATTGAGGATAGCCTCCCATTTTCAAGCATGGCAGTGAATCATGCTGCCTCTACTGAGTCATAATGGAACTAATACAACTGCTTCATTGTGGAATGGCCCTGGAATTCAATTCCTCAGCTAAATGGATAAAGTGCTCTTAATACGAGTATTTAGTGAATTCTATATTATGAAGTCTACCACGTATTGGGAATAGCCACCTTTAAACAGGGTAAAATTTAGCCATAAAGATGACTGTTTACTTTATTGAAACAACTTTTTAGATCAAAAAGGAAACAATGAAACCTCTTTGTCATTGCTCAATGGAGTCTTTGTTAGTAAGGATAGAGGAGAGAGAGAGAGGAAGAGGGAAATACTCTTTTTCAGCAGACATTCATAGTCATGCAAATGAAAATGGAGGCATGTAAATAATGTCTTCTTGAAAAATAAAGTTTTCTCTTTTACAGTGATTTACACTGGTATTCTCTCTCTCTATACTAGTTTTCACAGCCCACAGTACAGATCTCACAACCCACCAATAAGTCACGGTTCCTCAATATGAAAAACTCTTCATTGTATGAATAAGTTCTATAATTTCAGGCCTATCACTTTATGGAATTCACCCACAATTAATGATAAAATAATTATTGATTTCAGAGGATTTTATTTATTTAAATAAGACCTAGGTTTCAATGTCAATGGGTCATCATCAGGTAATGAAATTCTGATGAATATTCACTGGGGTTGGGTTTTGAAACTAATGAAACCCATGTCTTGAACAGATAAAAAAAATTTTCTGTGGAGCTAACAACTATTTTATCATTTTTTCATTAATTACATGAGATTTTTCACTGGCAGTAAAATTGTTAACTCGTTATATACTCCATCTGTTAATAACGATACACTGTAATTTCGATGATTCGGATTCACTTTGACAATGAAAAATATTTACCTATGATGATATATCTTTCCCTGTATACATACAACGTATCTCTTTCCTCAATATACCCTCACGAATATAATATGACAGTGTAATCCTGTGATTAAAGGTAGGATTTTTTAAAAGGTGGGAATTTTTTTATCCCGCCAAATATGGCAAGTGTATCTATTTCATAAACAGAATTGTCAAAACATCTGGCAATTTTTTCACGAGTTCATGTTAAAGGACAGAAACATGAAAATATTGATGACTTTGGTTGACAGCGTGGTAGATTTTGATACAACAGTTGATTTTTTTGGATATGCAGAAAAACGACTCACATTTACACAGTAAAGTTAGAATCTATATGAAGTTTGAATATGAGGCTAGACACATTCAAATTCTCAAAAGAAAGCAATGCAATAAAAGAAAATGACTTAGCCACTCCTAGCTACCATACCCAAAAGAAGAGCAATAGGCTGTCCCAAGGAAAAAGCTGTGGTTAGAAAACAAATGTCAACCTATATCTTTATGATCAAAGCTTCTCAGTAGTGGAGATATAGGCATTTAGGCTTCATGCCCAAAGATATGTTTTCACTTAAGGCATCAAACATCACTACAATGATATTTGGGTGCTACTATTTCGGAACATTTATATGTTGTTGATGGCATTTTCTCTAGACACATAACAATCACAAAACCAAAGAGCACAAGACAATATTAATAATAGGAGCAATTTTTTAAAACAAAAGTGAGGTTGATGACTATTCACAATCCATTTCAAACTCTCAAGTTAGGAGAGATAATGAGAACCATACATGGGAATTTTTTTATGGGAAAGAAAATTACACATGCAATAAAATCATATATAAACATTTCCCTGTAAACCTAATTTCAATGGGCATATCCAAGCAATTAAAAATAAAGCTATGTCTCTCTTAAGGCCTCCTATATCGCGTCAAAGACATAACTGGCCCATGAGAATTAAACATATTTTTCCACTATTGCCCTCTCGCTCCTAAAATAGTGCTTCCCCATTTGGTCACTGTCACCTCCTACCAATCTTGTGACACTCAAAAGGGTTATACGTTTCTCCACCAAAATAGTTAAATATAGTGTCCCATATCTTCGTACTGCTACTAAAGATGCCATTTTATCTTCACTTTCCATTTCCAATCTCCCCAACCAAATGTTAAAATCCAATTTTAAATTCATATACAGCAACACTCTCTCACTGACTGCCCCAAACTGCTCTCCCTCATCAATTTCCAAGTACATTCATGACCCTCCCGTACACACTAATTACTCCACAATCACCCTCCCAGACTATCACTGATTAAACGCTCACTTTTCTTCCAACTCTACTCAACAGTAAATTCACTTCCTGACCACATCGATCCATTTTTGCTTTCCTTCAATAAATTTACCGACCTTGACCTTTCCCATCTCTCTTGTTAATGGTTCTTTTTTGTTGATGCTTGAATGTAATCATTTTTATTTGTATGTTGTTACATGGTTCACTGTAAAATGGCTAACTACGGCTGTATTTGGTAGACTTTGTCAAATAAATAAATCGACAAAATAAACTTCCAGGTTCAACATCCACAATTCTTAGCATTGAACTTGAGCTCTTTTTAAAAACAAACATATTAACATTCGATAAAAGTAATTTCTCTTAGTAATTTCATCATTATATAAGCCCCCAAAAGGAAATTGACTCCACATCGATGTGATAGTGTCATATGTGTACCCTGTTGCCAAGTTAACCCCATCAGGCAGCCTTTAGAGGGGCTGAGAATAAAACTAGTGGAATAGAAAAAATGATCATTAAGATGAATTCTTTGGTTTGAACAAATTCATTTCATATTTGATTGAAATCTTTTGGAAAATATTTCATGAATAATTGAACATCATGACTAATGTCATTGAATTTAATGATTTTTAGACTTAAGTACATTGAAGTTGCCAATATCCACAACAAGAGGAAAATAACGTGCATTTCCACAGATTGAGTAGAATTACAATTGTTCCTCCTCTGTTAGGGTTTTCAGTGTAGAATTGTTACAGATTTTCAGAAATAACTTAAATACAGAGTATATATCCAGATTTTACTATGCTGGCCTAGTTTTTGCCTGATACAACATCATGCAGTGCCCCTGTATCTCAAATAAGATGAGTGCTGGAATGTTTCTTCTAGGTCCTATGTAGTGTTATAACAGTTTGGAGTAAACAGGGTGAATGGTTCCTCATAGACTGACATTATTTTGCCTAGCAATTTCATAAGAGAGTGGGTATTTACATGAAAAGATTTCCATGAAAGAAAGGACATTGTTTCTAATATAAAGCTCCTACACAACAGTTTTTTAATACAAATTTGACAGCAATGCTGCCCCTTAATTGTATGACAAAATTTCTTATCATGTCTGGGTAAGAATTAAGATTTGCCAATACTTTCTTTAAATTTGTGTGTGAATTTTTTTAGGTAGAGTAAGAGTGTAGCAACAAAAAAATTAACTTGGATGAAGCTAACAGAACTAAAAATTCTTTTAAATACTTCATAGATCGACTTATTCTTCCTACACAACTTAAATGAGAAAGTTGTGTCATCTGTACTACAAAAATCGTGTTTCTGTTTTAGGTTCAAAACTTTGGATTAAATAAATATTTTAACATAAATATATAATCCTTCTATGATAATGCACTGTGTCACTATTGTGCATAATCCAATGGACCTATAAATTTCATTAAATAAAATGTGAAAATAACACCAAAAGTAAAAAAAAAGGATGAACAAATTAGTTGTTCCACAAATGTGGAGGGTTCCTGTTTGGGGAGAATGCCTTCAAAAGTTATATTAAAAGATTTGAATGTAACTCCAATTAAAAATTTGGAGTCTCTTACATTTCATCAAAATGCTTTGTGAATTATCAGAAAACCAATGTCGTTAGATAATCTTAAACTAGAAATTCCATGTTATGCATAAATTTATCAAGACATAATTAAGAGCCGGGATAACCCCTCATTTACATATGAACAATTTTAGAAGAAAATACATATTAAGCTAAAGATATTATGTCAGAAGTAGCATTATGTTAGCAGAGGAATGATTTTCTAAGAGTGAATTAAAGGCAGTTATGTTACGTAAAGAGGGAAAGAAATGGTCACTGAAAACTCATAGAGAGTATTGATATCAATGCATATTATAGTATATTACAATGCATGATTCCAGTATATTACATTATCAAGTACATGGTGTGTATGGTACCAAAACCTGTCCCTTGGGAAAAGATGGGTATATGTTGAGGGCTTTTGGCAAATGAGTGTGGTGAAATGGGCAGAGAGGAAGAAATATGAGTTTTTAAGCATAGTAGTCAAATTGTGGACAATTTAAAGGAAATCTTAAGAAAGCATGTGGAGTTAGCATCAGAGTTAGCAGGATAATAGGATTTTTAGGCTGTAATATAAGGCAGAATATTAGATACGTAAACCAAGGGAAAATAACATAAAATAGATCTAAAAGGAAATAATGGCAATGAGAAGGCACATGGACCAAAAGGAAATTTAGTCTGTTAATAACTCATTGCATGCTTCAAAAACTGATTCAAATGGTGGACGACATATTAAAGATAATTTTTTAAATAAAAATTCCGAAACTCCTCAAATGTCAGACATACCTTCTTTGAATATTGGTCACATGAAATTCTATGATAGATAATCAAACCAATCCATCTAAATGGATGCATGAATTTAATGGTTTCAGGCTTATCTTAAAGAATTTGTACCTGATGATGACGTATCAGAGTTAAATGTTTAGTACCCTTATGAAAGCCTGTGGAAAAGTATGTAGTTCTTTCCCTAGTATGGTTCATAGACATTATGTTTACCAGGAGGTCTTCATTCATTTCAATTTCTCAATGAAGCCCCAAGCAAAAATATTAGGTGGCCACTGGGTTAAAGTCATTTTAACCATAAGTCATCAACCATTATTCAGTTAACCATTTGAGTGGCGACAATATATCATGCTTTGCAGTATGTGCTAGAAGTGCAAATGATGACATACTGTAGGAGACCTGACTTGACAGGTCTTCAAAGAGACCTGTCAAAACAATGTTTTCCTCCTTCCGCAAGTAATGTGCATTAAGCATAATACAAGAATCCTCTCTAGTTTTGTAAAGAGGTTTATAATTTTGACAGACAATCTAAATGTTCAGCTGCTTTGTCACTAAAAAGTTATATCTCCAATTTGTATTTTCCAAGTGTGACATTGCTTCTTACGAAACTGCTTCTACAGTGAGACTTCAGAAACTACATTGCATGGTAGCCTAAAATCAAATGACTGTATTATGTCTGAGGTATTATTTTTGACGTGTCCTTATTTTTTAATGGCTTTGAAGCATTTTATTCACTGAGACGCACAAAGATAAAATATGCAATATAGACCCCAATGTGGAAGACTTGAATTCTAGTCCTATTCATGAATGATTCATGATCATGACAAAAAGATTCCAGATTTGTAAACATCTCTACTCTCTTGCTTCTAATAAGATAATAATTAATAATGGTCTCTGTCACTGTGGTCATGAATGATGCATGGAGAAAAAAATTCTTGTAGCTTTCAGTCAGCTAGTCTGGTTCACTCAACTTATCACCTTCCAATGTAATTGTATACTAATGTTTTACCATCGATACCCATTTCAAACTCGATTGATCTGAACTTCTCTGAAAGAACGTTTCGCCTACATTCTTCATGCTTTGATTGGCTGCCGTCAAAGATCATCCAACAATTTTTCGAAGCCTTTTTTTTTGGGTTAAAGCCACTTTTAAAGAATTGAGCTGAATTTCATTCTATTTTGATCTCCATGCATATAACATGAATGTGATTTCCCCAAAACATATCTCATGGAATTCACAAAGGTCTTCTTTGAAATTATGTGGTGCATATTGCAAATCTTTTGGATTCGTAGTGTATTTCTGCCTTGTGTGTGATTCAAGTAATTCATATAGAACCTTTAGTTCTTTTGAATACCAAGTGTAATGTTCTTTGCCTCGTAAATGCCCTTATAACTGAATTTTTATACAAGGTGGTGGGCACATGTTCACAGAAAATCCCAAAAAAAGAGCCCTCTAATTACTCAACTCTGTTTAAACAAAAAAATGTGTTTCCCTGGATCACATTTTAGTTGTAAATTGAATCCTGCATATTTTTCAGTTATACATATACTGCCAAGTCAGAGTATTAATTAAGTTCAAAATATTCCTTTCAATTAACTCAAAATTAGAAAGCTCAAAATTGAGAGAGGAGGCTAATAGAGTAACTTCATGAAACAGTGAGAGTTTCAATTTACGAGTACATTGCTTCCCATGAGGGACTATCATCTTTTTCCACCAATTGTAACTAATTTTAATTGGAACTGCATTAATATTTGAAAACCATGACAATTTCAAAATTCAAACTTCAGTAAAATATTGAAAAAAAAACCCTAAGAAATGTGTACTGTTTCCATTTCTCAAGTGTCAAAAAGTAGAAAATACCCATCTTTGTTTCCACAATGTGTATTGTCATAAAACTCATCAAGTCCCAGTGAATATGAGAATTTAATAGAAATAAATATCTCTATTCCCTCTCATTTGAGACATTGGACAAATTAAAAAGTTTGATATATATAACATAGAATGTGCATTCAAAAGATATAAATTCATATGTATGCCCCAAGAAAAATGTATGCGGAAGATATCTACACAATTAGTATCCACATACAATTGAACACAGGCAACTGATTAATAAAAATACATTAGATCCTGGTATTTGTACTATTTATAAAAATAGCTGCCCTTTAGGTTTATCACAATACAATTTTATGATATACCATAAAGACAGACATCTATAAAATGAAATGAAATCCACATAAGTCTAGAATTAATCTATGGTTAGAAAAAGCGGAATCTCTTAAATGCGTGAAAACCATCACACTAACCGGAACAGAATTATTTGAAAAATTACTTTTTCAATATTCACATAACACTTCCGTTTATGCTAAAAGCTTATTAACAAGTTGCATGTGATCTGATTATTCTCTGCACAGTTGTTTTTTTAATCAAAAGCTGCCACCTTGGCTCAATTTATTTATGGCAATAAATCATATGTAAACATCAAAGCTATGACCGTGAGATGGTGATCTTAATCTTATCTTACATGTCACCATGTGAGTCAATGTCAGAGGGACTAAGGGCACCATAACAGGAGCTTGAGAATTTGTTATGTGAACTATACTATGGTAGAAATAATTTCTCGATATGAAGTAGAAGTAATAACTTGAAGACGAAACAAAAACCCCATGTCTGCCACAGAAAAAAGTGTTTGTCAATAGTCCACGTACATGAAATTCAAATTCACGAGCCTTCAATATTAATGTCTTACATAGAAACCAGGATAAAATGTGGATCCTTCAGAGAGAATTTGATTGATATTTTGATCGATATTGTAATACAATTACATTTCATAAATAAGAAGTAAAACCATGAATTTCATTTCGTTACACTCTGAATATATTCAATAAGATTTGGCTCGATGGCCTTCAAATAAGAAGAGCATTTTTCCAAAATTTGTGTCGAATCAAAATTCCTTTTGGATGTAGCATATGACATCCAAAGATTATATTTTCTTCCTTGGTTCCTAGGGCGATAAAAAAAAGCAAGGTTCCAATATAGTGTTTTTCTTATAATAGGGAGAGGAGTGAATTTTCTTGCAAATGCTAACAATCCTTAGTGGAAACAAATACTAAGGCTGTGCCCTTAAATGGTCCTGATATTTGTTCTAACTTATTCTCTTGAGGTCATAGTAACCATTCCTCCATTCTCATTGCTAATGACACTTTCAAATGAATATTCTTAAAAATACAAATCATGATTGGAATTATTTCCTCAATGCAGGTTCCCTTGTTAGAACACCCTTTGTTTACAAACAATTTGAGATACAATTTAGGTTGTGTTGTCATTAACAACAAACGATGAAGTATCAGGTTTATTACTACCCAGGTTTGAATGTTACTAAATCATCATCAGGCATCATTCTATATAAAAATTCTAGCATATCTAAAATCCAAGGAGTAAGAGAGCTAGCACCAGATAGGAAAGGATGGAGGGTTGCAGTCAACCAATCTTCGGATTGAAGTACTGATGATGATGATCTAAAATCCTGATTGTTCGTAATGCTAGCGTTGCAAAACACTCTAAATTGTATCTCAAACAATTTGTTCACATACACCCACAGTAAGATTTCTTTCACCTATTCCTATATTGCTTTCTCATTGGTTTCTCAGAATAAAAGTGTATTGCTCTAAATGCTTTCCATGCCAGATAAAATGAGATCTAATCATTAAGACACTAGTGGCTATTTTCCCACGTAACTAACTTCCTGCCCACCATGACAAATCATGACTGACACCATAGTGGACCAAAGAAGAATGTTAACAATTTCTTGTGAACCAAATTCAGAATACTAGGTCATAGGAGTTTCAGAGAAGGAACTGCCCATTTTATGAATGTTCATAAAAATGAGGTCATCCTTCAAATACCAAAGCCAATCTTTGGAATGAGAAATTTATTTTTTGGGATGTAAGCATCCCGCTTTGATCGAATTAATGACGCGATTCAGAGGGTGTGGCCTTGGAAATAAGAGGGCCGTAAATTTTCACCGACCACAGAGGGTAAACACCAGTGCCACGAATGGAACCTAACATGTTTCCCTCCAAAATTCAACAAATATTTTAGAATAAATAGAATCACCACAAATTATTCCATGGAAAATTGCATGTCTTTATATTCACAATGATGAAATTCCACCACATCATGCCTGATACTTCACTCCTTGTTCACATGACTCTGGTTGTACCCCATCCACTGCAGTAACAATTTTGGCTATATATTAGTGAGACATCCGCAACAAAGTGCATTCAGCATAATCTCATTTCCCACTCTTCCTCCACAACCAACTTCAAAGACTCGATTCACACTAGCCAACCAAAGGGGTCATCAGAGGAGCAGGAGGGAGCACCCCCAAATGCCAATGATTGACTGATCGATTGAACCAGATTGATGCACCAATGATGTTCGTGACTTCCAGGCAGTATAATATCCAGATGGAAAGGAGAGTAAAGGCTGTTGCGAAGAATTATGAAACTGAAATAATCCGAAGATTCGATTCTAAATGCAACGATTCTGGATCCTATATCAATTTCAATCTCATTCAATTACCAATCAACCAGTAATACTCGAAAAAATATAACTGTCTGCTCCTCTAAAATGTAAATATATATTTAAGCGCGCTACATATATGGAATAATATATTCGACAGTGTCACTCTGAAATATTAATACCCCGCCTAGGGTTAAAATTTAAGACACAAAAAAGCTGAGAAATATGGAGGACATATCAAGAATTTTAAGGACCTTCTGTCCAGAAAAAAAGAGCTGAGCTTGAATAATACGCTTTGGAGCTAGATAAAAACGAGAGTCTATGTATACAAAGTAATGAGATTCTCGAGAAGTAAGAAAGATAGGGTAAATATAAAAGGGAATAAATGAGAACAGGTTGAAAAGTCGACAGAAACAATGCACATATTTTCAATTATGATTCAGTGAATTGCAATGAAAGACGAATTATGTATTTATG